>JASDQU010308157.1:29941-61721 GCA_032191745.1 Picea mariana
GTTAATGATACTTTTGGCACTACTTCATTATCAATTTTATGTATTTCAATTTTGTTTTTTGGGGCCGACTTGTTATACCCTGATTTATTTTGTGATTTGTGGTTGACTAATTCAACCTTACTAGCAGACGTTCATAATTTAAAGGTTATATCATTAAGTCATCTTGTTTTTCAATTAGTAGGTAGATCCTTGATGCTTTTTCCTTGTCACTGTTACCTCATATTAAGTCTTTCCATTTTCCTTGTGAATCTTCTATTAACTTGTTAATTTTGTCCCCTAATTATTTTTATGACTTCTCAAATTGATCCATAAATTGCATGGTGTTATTGGCTTCATCTTCACCATGATGATTATGCAATTGTAGGTCTTTATCTCTAACCATTTTGGTGGAAGCATTCTTCAATACCTACTTTATTATAATTTTAATATATATATATATATATGTGTGTGTGTGTGTGTGTGTGTGTGTGTGTGTGTTAAAAATTTAATTTTGTTAATATGTTAAAAGTAGGGTCATGACTTCAAGTATGTGACCCTTAAATTTTTTATAAAAAAGTTTTTGACCACTCAGTGGGAAGTGTGTACATATGACATGTATGGAAATTTTTGGCAGTTGATTTGATACAATGGTTTATAACAAACAGTATGGCAATTGTTAGTGATTAGTACAATGGGTATGTATGACTCAATTACAACATACAAATTTGCAAGCAACTGGTACGAAAATATGTATGGATTTTGAATGATAGTGTACTAAATTAATTCATAATTTCATTGTATAGCATCATATGGATGGTTGCAGATGTGTTACTTGTAGTTGCACTGATGTGGTAGAATTGTATAGAAATTTTAGCAGTTTGAATTGGTTGATTTTTTTTATTGTTGTGCACAAACCGTGTACAGTAGACACAATATATGCTTTGTGGAATTAACCCATGAATATCCCAAATCAGTGACTCTGATACCAAATGGAGTAAACGATGCCTATTTATTATGGAATTGACATAATATATAAACTAATATAAAATATAAGATTGAATATTGAACACACACACATGGCAATATCTAGGAAATTGAACAAGGTTTAAATTTTTGAATATCATACTAGATGAAATGGCTCTAAAACTAGGGTTTGGATTTTTTATTAGTCTTCTTGCAGACGTGGCTAGGAACCCTGGTTAGAGATATTGTTTCTATTACTAAAAAGGTTGGTCATCTTAGTCATCACTACCTGGACAATGGATGAAGAGTGCATGGACTACATGTAGGATCCTTTTGAGGGCCGACAGATATGGGCTTCACCAAAGGTTTTTGGAGGGAGTTACGATTTCCCTACATCTATCCCCAAGCATATGGGAGAGTGACTTCCAGAAGAGGACACCTTGGAAGTATTGGGTTCAATATTTTGGGATATTGGTTTATGGAACCAACAAGTGTTACATCAGTGGGGTTTTCACTTCACAAAACCATCAATGAGTCGAATGATTTTAGCATAGGGGTGTTGGATCGATCTCATGGTTCTAGATTGTAGATGGATTCACTCATCTACTCCCTCTCAGATGACGCAGAGGAAACAAATCATGATTTTAGTTGGTATCTAACTCCAACCGATACAATGATGTGAGAGAGCCCGCAACGAGAAAATTAATCAACTCTGAATCACACATAGATGGAGATTTATATTTATCCCTGGATGGGAGTTTTATCAGAAGGAATATTTTGAGTAATATGATGAGTGGAATTTCCCCTAATATGGATATGGACTCCAGTACAATGAGAGAAAGATCGAGAGGTCTAGAGAAGCATAGGAGGAATAGAAAATGTGTAAAACTCAAGATTGAAGAGACAAATTTGGTCATAGGTGAAGGGATTAAGCTCTATGAAATAAAGGACATGGAGGATGTGATTCTACTGGGGTGATTTTATAGTAAGCCAATGTTGACATAAACCCTAAAGAGATGGACAACTGATATTTTTCCCAACAAATTGGTTATGTCATTCGAGGGAAGATACAAAAAAATTCTTCTCTTCTGTTGGAGATGTGGATCCTAGGAACTCTTCTTTAAGAAATGGAGGGTATATTTTGATGAAAATTCTGAAAAATTACAGATAATTCTAGTATGGATTAGACTTTTTGGGTTGCCCCTAATCCTTTGGTCTAATAAAGTCTTCCATGAGAATGGGAATGCTCTGGGATTTTACTATGAAGCTAACAACTCCTATTTCTCCTCTGGATATATGGGCATGGTGCGAATTTTGGTGGGTCTAAACTTATCTAAAGGGCTGGCATATTCTATCACCATTAGGGAATGATTTTATTTGTCAGGGGTTATAATATGAAGGTATTCCTCAAATGTGGGCATTTCCACTCCTATGGACACTTAGGGACGAACTACCCCATTTCTTCAAAGCACAAAATGTGGGTTTGAAAAAAATCAGGAGATGTGGTAGCACCAATTCAATTCCCCTAAGGAGTTTGAAAAATGGAGGAACAAACATATGTCACTTAGCTTGTCAGCTCGAAGGGTTGTCAAGATGAAGGCTCGAAGGGTTATCGAGATGAAGGGCTCTCTCTCTATCTCTTAAAAAATGGAGGAACAAACACATGTCACTGAGATGTGGTAGCACCAGTTCAATTCCCCCAAGGAGTTTGAAAAATGGAGGAACAAACATATGTCACTTAGCTAGTCAGCTCGAAGGGTTGTCAAGATGAAGGCTCGAAGGATTATCAATATGAAGGGCTCTCTCTCTCTCTCTCTCTTGAAAAATGGAGGAACAAACACATGTCACTCAACTAGTCAAGACGAAGGGCTCTCTCTCTCTCTCTCTCTGCTCAAGCTATGCCCAATTTGGCTCCCTTGGATTTCTACCCTTTTCCCAAGGAATGGACTTCCTATCAAGTCTCTCACTCCTCACGAGACCCCAAGAATAAACTCTCTTCCCATTTCATGAGATTACTCAATCAGATGGAGCTTCAATACCTCCATCGAAAAGAGACACTCATGTGGTCTGCTTGGCATTGTTTCCCGCCCAAGTTGATCCCTAGCACCTCGTGGGGTTCAAATAAAATATTCACTCTAATACAAAAGGACCTCAATCTATTTTGCATGGAATTAAAAAGGGATTGGGTTCCTTTGAAGATCAGGATATGAAGACTTCCCAAAAAGGAAGAAAATCCCTTCTTTCCATTTAATAGAAGCAATCCAACTCTGAATTATGAATTGGGAACAACGTTATCGAAGAAAACCCCTTCTTTCCATTGAACATAAGCAAGACAACTCTGAAGTACGAACTGGGAAAAAACGTTATCTTATTGGAGCTCCTAGAGAAAATTCCCTTGGGAAGGACTCCTCATGATCATTCTCTCCCTAAAATCTATAGGGATAGTCAATCCCTCCAAGAAATTTGTCACCAAACAATTGGTGGAGACTCATAATCCCTCAATTATTTTTCTACAAGAAACAATGATGGAAGAAAATAAATCCATTAAAACCCTCTCTTCCTTGATGTCGAGCTGAGAGTTTTTGGATACTAACACATAAAAGAGGTGAGGGGTCTACTCACTGGGTGGAGGAAGAAATCCATATCTCTAACAAACTCTTGGGGCATCTCGCTTGGGCTTGTAACTCCCTTCTATCTCATGACTTAGCCAAGGAGTTATTTTGCATCAATATCTATGGGCCTTACTCATACATACAATGGTTTTGGGATATCACTCTCCAAAATTCTCTTTTGAAAAATGGGCTTGTTCTGATAGGGGGGATATGAACTTCACTCTAGGGGCCTGTGAAATATGGGGGTCGACAACCCACTTGGACCCTCTAGTAGATTTCTTCATCACTAAACTAGAGGCAATGATGTTGCTATATATACAACCATCCAAGCTCTCCCCCACGTAGTGAAACATGCATATTGGAGAGGCAAGAGTCGCAAAACATATTGACATATTTCTAGTCTCTGAACCTATGATGGAAGAAAACTTATAGCCAAGGAAATGGGTTTCCTCATGAGGGGACTAAGATCACAATCCCATTATATTGGAAATTGCTTCACTTCTGGACAAACCCCCTATTCCCTTCAAACTGAACCCAACTTAGTTGGAAAATAACTCATTTCAGGATATGATTTAGGACTGTTGGAGAACCTTTGATCCATCCTCCTAGGAATCCCCTCCCTAACAGTTCCAATCAAACCTAAAAAGAGTAATTCAACTGTTATTTCTTGGCACAAAGAGAAAAAAAGAGGGATGATATACTATTGAAGGACTTGGAGACAAATCTTGAGAACTATTATCAGGGAGATGGATAAGGATTTTTATCTAATCAACAGAAGGAGGAAATAAAATCTCTGGAGGAAAATAGGAGGAATATTCTTTTAAGAAAATAAAAGGAATGGAGGATGAAAAGTAGAGTCATTTGGTTTCAAGCGGGAGATGAAAATACAAAGTTCTTCCACTAGTATGCAAAAAAAAGAAGTTAATAAACACTATTTTGGGCATTGATAGGACGATTGGGACCAGAGCTACCTCCTTCTGTGATCTTGTTGGAGAAGGAGTACACTGATTTCATACTATCTTTAAGGAAGACTCCAGAGAAACCATAGATGTTTTTCTAAAAGTTGCCAGTCATTTCCCTCTTTTCATCTCACGAGAGGAAAACAAGCATCTGATGGCTAAAATCACCAAAGAGGAACTCCTCAACATCCTGCATAGTTACTAGAAGGATAAAAGTCCTAGGTCGGATGGGATCTCTGTGGAGATTTACCTATCTCATTTTGACATTCTAGGGAATGACCTTCTAAAGGTAGTTGAATACTGTAGGATTATAGGGAAATTTTTGGCTTCTTTTAATTCTACTTTCATAGCTCTGATCCAGGAAGACAACCCCTAAAACTTTGATAAATTCAAGTTGCTTTTTCTATGCAACAATATTTACAAAATAATTTCACTGATTATTGCAAGGAGATTGAAGGGAACTCTCTCAGACCATATCTCCCCAGAACAATCTGGTTTTATTAAAGGGAGACATATTCATGAAGCTACTGGGTTAGCACAAGAAGGACTACATTCCATAAGAGCGAGAAATCATAATGATAACACCTTAAAGGTGGATTTATCCAAGGCTTTCGATCGAGTAAGTTGGATATATATCATAATACTCATTCACCTAGGTTTTGGTCACTCTTTCGTCACATGGGTGCTCAATTGTACCAACTCTACCTCCTTTGTTTTATTTATAAATAAATCAATGACTCCTTTTTTCAAAGTAGAAAGAGGACTTAGACATGGTTGTCCTCTTTCCCTCCTCCTCTTCCTCTTGGTCATTAAAGGCCTTAGAAAAGTTTTTAAGGAAGCCATTGATGTGGGAAGGATAAAATGTATTTTTTTAGGTCATTCTTGTTTAATGTCTCATCTCTTATTTGTGGATGACATTTTAATCTTCTACAAAGGGACTAATAGATCAATGGAGCACTTAAATGAGCTCTTGGATATTTTATGCAAAGCCACAAATATGTTGATAAACTAGGAAAAATCGTCCCTAATCACTTGGGGCCTTAGTGAATAAGAAGAACAAAACATCTCACAAATACTCTATTTTTGGACTAGGGATATAAGCTAATGACTAAAATATGAGGGCTTCATTCTAAAAGCCAATGATTGTAAAAAAAATGACTGGTTATGGCTTCTTGTAAAACTAAAAAATAAAGTCAATTTTATCAGGATTGGATCATCATACAATTTTTCATCTATCTTGGTACTTTATGGGTGGAAAACTAGAGGAATTGGTTTGCAAGACTATTTTAGCACATGTCTCAGTTTGGAAAATTGGGTATGAAATATTTTGGAGCCATTTTGAGGCATTAAATGGACGCTTTTGGTCAAAAAACTCCCTCGACGCTCTCGACGATGTTCTACACACCGAGACCTTTCCAACAATGCAAAAATCACCTCAGTCAGAGCTCGTATGCGAAATTTTTGCCTCCTGCAAGTTGACCTATCTTGTTGACCACCATGGTACAAGTGGATGGCATGTCATCCAACATTACGCAAACTTGTGGGGCTAGCCATGTGTGGATTTTCAAGAAGATTATAGAAGGTCCAAACCTTATCACCGATTAAGGGTTAAGGAACTCAAAACCCTAACCCTAGACGACTGTCAGACTATGATAAATATCGGGCTGCTAAGAGGATAAAGGGTTCCATTCTTTAGCATTGTACTTGTTCCATTGTTGAGAAAACACATCTAGGAGTGGTATTTTGAGAGCATAATAGAGGAGGAGGAAGATTATGTAATAGCCTATCAAGAGATAGTGTCATAGACAACTCCATAGTGAGTGAACATTCCTTTGTATTTTCATTTTAATAATTGAAGCAAAGAGAGAAAAGCATAGGACTCACCTTTGAGATAGATTTTCTCCCATATTGGGTTTCCCAATTTAAAGATTGTATTTGTTTGTGTGGATGGTGTTCTTTCATTTTCCCGTTCTTTTATTTTCACATTTCAATTATTTTCTATAAAAATAAAGCAATAAGCTAGATATAACTAATATGAGACCTAAGGAAATAAACATGCATAATAAACATTTTAGAATATTATAAGATATGTTGTGACGAACTATTCCAGTGGAATATCCACAATAGTTTATAGGTCATATTAGTATCAAAGCAGTTTTCTTTGGAGTATTTTTGGGAAGTTGCTGGAATCATGAATATGCTTAAGAAGAAAGTCATAGAACCCTAGCCATGACATATGCCTTTGTTCACAACAATCTTCATTGATATCTCTCGCAATATGACCCTCCTCATGATAGCTCTAGCAAACAATCTCAAACTGTTAAGGGTGGTTGGAGGCTCCAACTCAGAGATCAGATCATAGGGGAAACCAAGAGATAATGAAGACCCATAAAATGAGTTGAGGAAAGAGCATGAGAAAGAGAAGCCAAGTTCCATAGCCATTATCCCTTCATTGTATTTATTTAAAATGGAAGCAAAAGTGGATATCAAGCCATACCAAGGTGATATTGATGCAGTAAAGTTGAATCATTGGTTGTGGTAATTAGAGGTCTATTTCATTGTTCACAATATAGATGAGAGCATAAGATTTCATTTTCTCGATTGAAATTAGAGGGCCATACATTAACCCTGTGGGAAAACCACATAGAGACACTTAGGCTGGAGGGAGATTTGTCAGTAACTAAGTGGGATGATTTCAAAACCTAATTAAGTCCCAATTCTACCCTATCGAGTATGTAGAGGACCAATGGATCCATTGACATTACTTCAGACAAAGGAAATGGTAGAGTGTGCATGAGTAAAACACCGAATTCAGAAAAAAATGGCTATCATGTTGGGTATCTCTCCCAAGAACCCAGATGTACTCCTCAAGTATTTGGGGGGTCTACATAGTCATTTGCGAATGCAAGTGATGTTCTTCGAGTCCATGATAGTTGATGTGGCATGTGTCCAAGCACAATGCTTGTAAAATATAAGCCATAAGAAAGGAAAACCAAGTGGTTCCAAACAAAAAGAGCACTAAGATGATTCCAAGGAGGGGAAGAAGAAGTGGAAAGGGAAAGACAAGAAGATGACATCCATTGCACATCAGTGAAAGAATCCGAGTAACCATTGTAACCATTGCAATATCTATAGTCACACTAAACAAAAGTGTTGGAAAATACATCCCGATTTGAACCCTACGAACCGTAAGAAGTATGAAAAGAAGAAGGACCTTCTAGCCACATATTCAAGCAATCATGTAGAGAGAAACTTAGATGTGGATGAGAAGATTTCCTACACTTCAATGAAGAAGGAGGTGAATTTGAGTAGCCTTCATCACAAGGAAGAGAAGGAGATGACAAAACTCTTTCATATCAAGATTCAAGTCAAGAAGACCAAGGTAGATGCTCTATTCGATTCCGATTCATAAGCCAATCTCATAGTAGCCGATTTGGTCAACAAACTTGGATAGGAGATTCATGATCATCCTAGCCTATATCCATTGGGGTGGGTAAACAAGGATGCAAAGATCAAGGTCACAAAAAGTGTAAGATCAAATTTGATGTAAGTTCATATTTTATTGTTGAAGTGGAGTTAGTCGATGTAGTACCCCTTGATGTGTGTGGAGTACTGTTTGGAATCCCCTACATGTATATGAGGGATGCAATCTTCATGAGGAGAGAAAACCAATACCAATTGATCAAGGATGGGAAGTCTTTCATAATTGATGCACATAAAGCTAAATTGAAAATCTCTTTGGTAAGTGCCAACCAAGCTAAAATGTTGATTAGTTTAAGTAAGAAGTATGTTTTTCTTTTCTTACATGAGAATTGGTCGGGTGATGAATCAATAGGAGAAAAGGCATCCCTAGAGGGACATACAAAAGAGAAAAAAAATAAATTGTTGGAGTTTCTACATGCATACAAATGAGTGTTCTAGGAGCCTAAAGGGTTACCACCTAAGAGGGAAGTGGAGCATGAGATACAGTTGTTTCTTGACTCCCCATTACCTAATATTGGGTTGTATAGACAGTCCATTCTAGAAGTAGATGAAGTGATGAAATAGTTGTAGCAACTGCTAGAGCAGTGAGTAACTCTACCAAGAACCTCACCTTTTGGGTCACCTATTATCATAGTACCCAAGAAGGATGAGATTTGGTGGATGTGTATCAACTACAAACCTTTGAACAAGATTACATTCAAGAATTTGTACCCTTTACCCATTATCTATGATTTGTTGGACTAGTTGCAGCATGCCAAGTACTTCACCAAGTTTGATATCAAATTGAGATACCACTAGGTATGTGTCAAAGAGTAAGACACCTAGAAGATTGCCTTCAAGACAAGGAAAGGTTTGTATGAATGGTTGGTCATGCAATTTGGTTTATGTAATTCACCAGCTACATCTATGACATTAGTGAATGATGTATTGTTCCCATATTTAGACTCATTTGTTATAACATATTTGGTTGATATATTGGTTAATATCTCTACCTGGGAGGACCACAAGTCACATCTCATACATGTGTTAAAGACTCTAAAAACGCACCAACTACTGGATAACCTCAAGAAATGCGAGTTTTCTTAGTAATCCTTGGTGTATTTGGTGTATGTGATTCGTGGAGGGGAGCTCAAGATAGATCCCACAAATATGGAGGCCATCATAAAAATGGTCAGTTCCTACTAATTTCACTAAAGTTAGGATCTTTTTTGGGGCAACATAGTACCTACGAAAATTCATAGCATCCTTTTCAATGGTAGCTACACCACTCCACTCCATAACATCGAGTGGTAAGAGTTTCTAGTGGGGAAAGAATCAACAGAAAGATTCTTATGATCTAAAGCAAAAGTTATTCAAGAACCAATTCTCGCATTGCCTAACTTGTAGAATCCTTTCAAAGTGGAAATGGATGCAAGTGGGTATTCTATGGGAGCAATTTTGATGCAATGAGGTAAGTCGATATGCTATAATTCTGAAATGTTTCATGGGGGAGTCTTGAACTAAACTAATAGTGATAAGGAACTCTAGGCCCTGGTTCAATTTGTTAAGAAGTGAAAGCACTATATAATGGGAAACGAAACCATTATCCACACATATCGCCAACCACGACAATATTTGCATGCCCAGACTAAGCTTCAACAAACCATCCATTACAAGTGGATGGGGTTTTTGTAGCAATTTTGGATAATAATTAAGTATAAGAAGGGAAACACTAATAAGTTGGCAAGCATGATTTCAAGGCCACCCATACCCAAGATTATATCTTTGGGAACACTTATGCACATGGATCCTTTTACCCATTACGCATATAAAGAGGCATACATAGAAGATGGAGACTTCAAGGGGGTGTTTTAGTAGCTACAAGGTCAAATTCAAGTAGAAGAAGGTGACAATAAGGTTGAACATCATCATCTCCAGAATGGGTACTCTATAAGCTAGACAAGCTTTGTGTTCCTAAGGGTGAAAGATTGTATCTTATCAGAGAGGCTCATACCTCCAAAGTTGCAGGACATTTTGGTGTTGGGAAGACAATTGCTAACTTACAAAGGTAAGTAAACTAGCCCAGAATGCAAGAAGATGTAGCACCGTATATTATATGATGCATACTTTGTTGTACCAACAAGCCCAATAATAGAAATAAAGGTCTATACCATCCCCTACTTGTACCATTTTGACCTTGGGAAAGCATTTCCATGGATTTTGTGGGAGGTTTACCAACAACTAGGAAGTGGCATGACTGTTTATTTGTGGTAGTTGACAAGTTTGGAAATATGTGCATTCTTATGCCTTGTAAAAAGACCATCGAAGGATAATAATTAGCAAACATGTTCTTTGAATAGGTTTAGTGCACTTTGGGATACCAAGGAGCATCATCTCAGAAAAGGATACTAGATTTATCAATGTCTTTTGGAATACACTTTGGAAGAATATGGACACTAAGTTGAAGAGATATACAACATTCCATCCATAGACAAATGGGGAGACATAAGTAATCAACATGAATTTGGTGTATCTTTTGAGGGGTTACAATCAAAAGCATTCGAAGACCTAGGATGAAAATCTGATTTATATTCAACACTCTTATATCATAGTAGTTCACACTTCTACTAGTAATTCCCCTTTTGAAACTTGTTTTCGGTATTTTATGCCTTTTCCCTTGGATGTTGTATACAGATAGTAAGGAGGAGTGAGGGAAGACATCACATGAGAAGCATTGAAAGTAGAGATTTTTTTTTAAAAGATTAGACAAATCCATTTCCAAGTACAGAAGACGCTGAATAAGTCACATGAAATGTATAATGTAATACCCCTACGTTGAACCCAAATTGAAAATGTAAATATAGGTTGGTGACTCAGGATATTTTGGGCCAAAGTGCCTTTGTAAATATGCTTTGAGGCCATAATGCCTGTGTGATTGTTAGGTTGGAGAAGCCTAAAGGATAAAAGGCCTGCGAGCCTATCATTGTAATATGTAATCACACTCGAATATTAATAAAAATACATCATAGTTGCAAACAAACTAGACAAAAGAGTATTGGGGGCTAGAACTCCATTAGAGGGAAAGGGGGCTAAAGGTCTAGGAAGAGGGGCTAAGCCAAGGGGGCTTAAGCCAAGGAAATATTATAAGAATATTTCTTAAAGTCTATTTTATGGGATATATTCATATCTATCCTAAGTTCCTAAGAGGGAGGCATGCATCACCATGTGGAGCCCATTTAGTTCCCAACATGACAAGTGTCAAGTTGGGAACATGCATATAAAAATTAAGAACTTAGTACGTTTTCCATCATTTACTCATCATTTTGATTATCATTCTCACCTTGAATCTCACCATCTGTACTCTCCCAACCATCCATCTTCGTACCTGTACTTGGGAAGATTTGGGAGTTGTTGGTAACCAGTAAGCTAAGATCATTTGATCTTAAGAAGCAGGTTGCCAAGCTTATGTGTGTTTGAATAAGCGGGTTGTTAGGCTCGTAAGCATTCTCTCTGGGTGAGAGAATTGCTGGGAATTTTTTTCCATCTGCGCTGGGAAATGGCTACAGAGCTCTGAGACTTTCTATCCAACCTGTTGTTGAAGCCCCATAAGGGAAGTGGAATAGCCAAAGGACTATTGAGTAGAGAAGGGGTACACTTTCTGGGGTGGGATAGGCTGTGGGAAATGAGAGGTTGTAGGCTAGTTGTAGAAGTTGGCACCTTGGCATGAGATTTATCATGTTGGATAGACCTTAGTATGGATTAGGAAGCTTTCCCTAGTGGAGTTTATAGCCTCAATTTGTGGGTGACCTACTGCTGATAGTTTATGAGAAACACAGTCTATGGTTGGGAGGAATGTGTGGTCTGCACACAATTGGTGAATTATTAAAAATATAAGTGTTATTTTTATTTGTGTTTCATACTTTTATTGTATGAATACTTATATGAATTCTATATGTTTTATTATACTTGTTTATGCATGAATTGTATGATGTTTGCATTGCATAATTATTGCATAAGCAAAGCATGTTATTAACTAAATGGTATCCAAGATGAAAATTTTATTATGGCATGGCCCAACCTGGGGATGGAAATGCTACAAGTTGGTATCAGAGAAAAAATAATATAGGTAATGGGACTCATCTAGGTGGTTGGGTACGCTACAATGTGGTATCAAAGCCACAGGTTCAATACTGAGCTTGCATGGGATAACCAATAAAACGTTGAAGATAGAAATTGCAAAAATTTAATTTTCAGAGAATGTCTCCGATATGTTTGACAAAATTATTGCATTGGAATTGTGGGAAATTTCACAAGTAAATGGAGGAAATTTAGCCAAGGATTAGAAATCCCCAAATTTTAATTGCAATTTGAACAAATTCGGGCTTGTAGATGGTTGGATTTCAAAGTTATAGAGGCAATCATGGCATAATTGGTAAGAGTGGTAGTGTAGCAGATGACGTCCAACCACGATGGTGGACAGGGTTCTGGCTAGAACCATGGTGAGATTTTAAGAATTGACCAAGTAAAAGAATGGATTAGTCAGACAAAGAGGATCGAGACGGTATGTATAGAGGAAGCATGAAATTATTGCGGATCACGGTGAAGATTACAAATTTGACTAACTATCAAGACATCGCAGAGCACGATGAATGATATGAATTTGTCTAAGTATGAGGAATTGGTTGGTCAGACAGAGCTGTCAATATGGACAAATGAATCGGGCAAATACCTTAGACTGCGGTGAAATTCTTGGAAAAAATTCTAAGTATGGGTGTGAAATGAAGGTGGCGAAACGTGAGAGTGCATTTTGTAGGCCGCGGAAAAGCAACAAGAATAGATAATGGGTTATGTACCCGCGACAAACTTAAGAAATTTCTAAGTATGGGTGAAATGTTTTAATTAACGATTGAAATTGAATTAGATTCCAAATCGGACGGTTGATGAGTATCAAGGTCATGTTGAGCATTCTGATGCCCAACGATAACAGATCAACGATCAATATTACATGTGAAGGAATGATCAAATGGTCACTGAACGTCGAAGCTATGTTGCATGTGCTAATGGATATCCTTTCCTAGATGATATTCTTTTCCTTCCCCTTGCCATCAATAACCTTCTACTCAAGACAAAATTGAGCAAGAAAACAGTCGTTGGAAAGGTCTTGGACAAAGGAGTCCATTATTCAATCAAAAATGTAAATGGACAATAAAATTAACAAGAAATCAGAAATTATATTTCTGGTACATTTAAAGGGAGGAATGATGCATAAAAAGATATATTTGTTAAATTATCATGGTCTCACAAATCCTATTGCATGCACATTTTATAAAACCAAGCATAATTCAACAGAGAGGTCAAAGACCATAGGCATGGAAGATGCACAAAGAACTTACAACTATGAAGATGAAGTCATGGGATTGGGTGTAAGCATGGGTAATGTAGGGACAAAATGCAATGGGCATGGAGAAGTAAAATAGGAGCACGTGAATTTAGTGGAGACTATTAAGAGTCTGGAAAGATATGTGCAAATCTATAAGGCTCATAATGAGAGATTTATGAAGGCTAGGAGCAACAATTTGGCTTCAAAATCAAGTTGTTGCAAAGCTTGGATAGAATAGAAAAGAAAATGGATAACGAGACATAATCAAGCAAGTCCAACAGTCATAGATATCCTACTAGGAGGAAAGAATCTATAAGTGCGGGTAGACATCATCACTCACCAAGGTACTCAACTAGAAGGGCATACAATAGTCCAAGTTTATCTCCTAGTAGAAAGTATAAGAGGAGGTCTAGTGTGGATGAACTACAATGAGAAATGAATAAGATTGAACCTCCTACCTTTGATGGTGAGCACAAGAAATATGAAAATGGAAAAAATTGGTTGTTGGGGATGAGGAGATACTTTCAATTGCACAATTATTCCTCACAGACAGAAGAAATAATTTCTATTTACCAGCTGAAGGGAAAATCATCAATGTGGTGGGACCAACTTTAGCAACTACAACACATTGATAAGAAGAAGATCACTTGGAGGTAGTTCAAGAAGCACTTTTAGAAGAGATGCTTGACCAAACGTTATTATGATATGAAGATGAAGGAGTTATTTGAACTCAAGCTTGGGAGTATGAAGATGGACGATTATGAAAGGAGATTTTTAGAACTGTTGAAGTATGTTAACTTCATCAAAGATGAACATGTCAAGATTCAAAGGTTCCTGAGTGGGCTGCCATCAATGTTCAGTGAAAAAATATAGTATGATGATCCCAAGATGTTGGATGAAGCAATAAGGAGGGCTAAGTGCCTCTATGATCAACATAGAGAAATACCAAACTTACACAAGGCTTGGGAAGATAAGAAGAAGGGTTAGATGGAGCAGAGGAAGAAGGGGAATAAGCCACCATTCTTCAGAAATAATTCTCAGCGGCAACCAACTCAAAATGAGCCCAAAATATCAGAAACATTGGGAAAAAGACCAAGGAAACAACCTATGAAATGTTGGGGTTGTGAGGGAGATCATATGTACAGAGATTGCCCTCATAGAGGTGAAAAAGTGACGATTGTTCACAATGTACAACATGCTGATACAGATGAGGACATGGGCAGAAGCATGCCAAGGATCTATTCAACCCTAGACAACAAAAAACCAAATTTCAATCTGACATGATTGAAGTGGAAGGTAAGATTAATGACCAACCTATTGCTATTTTGATTGATTTAGTAGTTAGTCATAGTTATATAGATTCTAAGATGGTGAAAATATTTCAATTGCAAAGAAGCAAACTTGGAAAATCTTGGTTGGTACAGCTAGCCACCGGAGATAAAAGAAGAATTAATGATATGGTTAAGGAGTGTCCAATGGACATGAATGGGATGAGCACCAATAAATATTTGAATATCATACATTTGGGTTCATATGATTTCCTAATTGGTATGGATTGGTTGGAAAAACATCACGTTGTCCTAGATTGTTATAAAAAAGCATTTACTTTCTTGAATGAGGAAGGAAACTTAAGGAGAGTTTAAGGTATTCTAAGGGTAGTAGCTATCAGAGAAGTTTCAACCTTGTAGCTGAAGAAAAGCTTCAGGAAAGGATGCCAAATCTTTGCAGTGCGTATGGAAGAGGCACCTAAGGATAAACTGCCAAGCATTGAAGACTATGCAATCTTGAAAGAGTTCGAGGATGTATTTAGAGAGATACCAGGGTTGTCGTCGAAAATATATATTGATTTCTCTATTAATTTGATGCTTGGAGCAACCCCAATATTCGGGACTCCTTATAGGACGAGTATTCCATAATTGAAGGAATTGCAAATGCAACTTGAAGAACTCTTGAAGAAGGGGTATATACACCCAAGTGTGTCACCTTGGTGTGCCCCAGTATTATTTGTTAAGAAGAAATATGGTACCTTAACGTTATGCATTGACTTTAGGCAACTGAATAAGGCGATTGTGAAGAACAAATATCCTTTTCCAAGGATAGATGATATTTTTGATCAACTGAAAGATGCAAGGATATTCTCCAAAGTCAACCTCAGGTCAGGCTATCACCATGTGGTAATTAAAGAAGAAGATATCAACAAGACAACCTTCAGAACGAGGTATTATTAGGTAGCTAGAGAGGTAGTGGGGAGCCCAGAGGACCCATAGTGATAATAGTAGAGGCCATTCAATTTAAGGTGGACTAGGTCCACTATAGTATTAAATAAGGCCACTATGGTAGTTAGATATAATAAATGTAAGATGACTTCTTAGAAGGTTCTACTTCTAGAAGGTTCTTCCTCTAGAATGTTCTTAGGTGGTTGGTAGCACTATATAATAATAATAATAATCCATCTTTAAGGTCACGACCAAGCCATAAACCAAATTGGTGTATGACACCCCCTTGTTTGTGTGAAAAGGGACCCCCTACGCCTAGCGATTTGACTGGTAAAGTTTACAGAGGTATACATACCCTAACCCCCTCTGGATTTGAACTTGTGAACTCTTCAGAGGAAACACATGTTCTTAACCATTAGGCCCACTCAGGCTGTATATAATGAGATATAAAGGGGTTCAAGCAATGTAATGAGATGTGAAGAGAAGTATTGTATTTGGAACGATAGATCAATATGAGGATGCCCCCTTGAAGAGGCAAGTGAAGAGGAGAATATCCCTTCCATAATAGGATCCATTGTATGTTGTTTCCCTACCTCAAGGGTTTTCTTATAATAAGAGTGTGGTTCTTCTACATTGTTCTTTGAATCGATGATATCTTTACTTCGGGAGATTCAATTTGGACAAATTTTTTTTTTTGAAATTGGGTGAAATTGTGAGAGGAGCTCATATATGTATTTTTTTTGTGCAAGTTTGGCCCTAGGTATTACATAAATCAGAAAAATCGCATGGCCATCCACAGAAAAAAAAACCCTGAAAATTGCAGATTTTAAAATGCCGATAACTCCACTTCCCGGACTCCATTTTCAGACGATATTTATTTTTATTTTTATTTTTATTTTTTTAACTTGGGTGTTTTTCTGAGAGGAACTCAGATATACAACAAGTTTCTGCAATTTTTGCACTGAAATCTATAGAAGTTGTTCAGAATGTTGCAACCCTATTTTTTCTTCTCCAAAAAAATAAATTTACAAAAAAATAAAAATATTTGCCCACACTTCCTGCCAAAAAAAGTGCTCTGATACCACTTGTTAAGAACCAAATACTTGTATACATAAATACCATAAATAATTCAGAGAACAATATAGAAGAACCACACTTTTATTATAAGAAAACCCTTGAGGTAGGGCAACACCATACAATGGATCCTATTATGGAAGATATCCTCTCTTGTTCATTTGCCTCTTCGAGGGGGCATCCTCCTATTGAGCTACCACACCAAATACAATACTTCTCATCATATCTCGTTACATTTCTTGAACCCGTTTATATAGTGCTACCAACCACCTAAGAACATTCTAGAGGAAGAACCTTCTAGAATCATAACCTTCTAAGAAGTCCTCTTACATTTATTATGTCTAACTACCATAGTGGCCTTATTTAATACTATAGTGGACCTAGTCCACCTTACATTGAATGACCTCTACTATTATCACTATGGGTCTTCAGAGCCCCCCACTACCTCTCTAGCTACCTAACATTAAATCATCCTTGGGTAAGTTATTTGTTTGTGTATTGAACTCCCAAAAAATACAAGCGAAAGCGAGAACATCAAATTTATTTTTTTACCACTTGCACTTGATCCAATATAGGTATCAAATATATAATCTTCTCACTGGAATATTGGTTGGCCCAATCAATCATGAGCTTTGAATCTTCTAAAAATAGGAGATATTTTATCCATTTCTCTCTCTTCAACAAAAGAAAAAAAATAAAACTTTGCTTGATTATTAATCCCTTAATTGGCTACAAATTTAAGTATTATTATATAAGTATTTTATCCATTTCTCTCACTTCAACAAAAGATAAAAAATAAAACTTTGCTTGATTATTAATCCCTTGATTGGCTACAAATTTAAGTATCATTATATAAGTCTGCTTCAGCACCACACAAACCACACAAACCTAGATCTCCTTAACACACTCCATCCAAAAAGCCCCAAAGCGTTTCTTTACCAATACATGGTTTTATAAGTCTTTTAACCTTCATACTTTTTAAAATCCTTTTGCTTTCTTCCATTGTCAATCTCGTCTTATGTACCATTTGAAATAGAGAGAAGAGTTGATCTTTTGTTTCTAACTATCTAAATTGTATAAATAAATAAATATAGAAGACTCATGTAAGTAATTAATTATCAAAATTTTATAAATAAATAAATATGAAAAAGCCATATAAATAGCTAAAATTTTATGAGCATGTTGGAAAAAGATTTATATTGAATTAAAAATAAATTAATTTATATTTTATAATTAAAAAAATTTCCTTACATTACATTAAGAATGACCCTTGTTTCAGTTTGCCATTGTTAATCTAATGGGAAGTAGTAATTTTGATATGTGCCATTGTTAATGTGATGGGAAAATAAAACAATGTAGTAATTTTGACAGTGCGATCACATTCGGCTATGAGATATTGACTTCACACCATAGACTATATATAGTCAACTGTTAGAAAAACAGGACCGTGGAGCAATAAAATAAAACAAATTTGGAAACAAAACACAGAAGATACACAATACAATAAAGACACAGATTTACGTGGTTCACCCAGTGTGGGCTATGTCCATCAGAGAAATTGCCAGGTCCTTCCTTTATTATTATCCAACATATGAAGGGATACAACCTACAGCAAACCCACTGTAACTTCCTCTTCTTTCTCTCACAGTCTCCTATCTTAAAATACAATATTCACAATCAATCATAGCCGCAATTCATTTCCCTCATAAAAGAGGGTTGCCTTCTAGGGAAAAAAACCCTAACATAGTCTCTACCGTTAGATCCGCGACCTTATAATGAACGGTCTAGATTTACAATGAAATTACAATATACATTTACAAGGCAATTTTTCCTTCGGGGGCTTTGTCCCCAAACCCCCGCTAGGGGCCCGCTTGCCCCCAGACCCCCCAGACCCTACAGAGGAGGTACCCCCCCTCTGCACTCCCCCGCATGGAAGAGTGTACATACTTCTGGGGTGTAAATACTTCACGGGGTATAAACACGGCTGAAAGCAAGGACCTCTGAATCAGGAAGATAATCAGGCTCCATAACCAACATCAACAAGTTAATGCATATAACGTTGACATTATAAAATAGCTTTTAAAAAACTTAGTATTTTGAATGTATTTACATAAGGTCCATGATACTAAACAACAAAGTTGAGGTTAAATGGAGTTCATCTTGTATTTGGAGTTGTGTGATTTTATTTTTATTTTTTTATATGTTGTATGTATGGATAGGTCTTTGTGAATGTGATCTATAACATCATCATTACATTATGTGGAATTTGTTTATATACTTTAATTTTGTTAATTTTTTTAAAGCTTTGAAACATTATATTGTTATAGTAAAAGTGTACAAAAATCTTGTCGCTGGTTTATCATTAGGAAAACTAGACCAACAACAATGTATCAAACTGTCTCAAATGATATGAAAGTATTATCTTTCAAACTTAAAACTTTGGATATAATTAAGAGTAGTGCTATTTTTTATATCTAAAACAAAGTCTTTCTATAAATTCTTCCTATTCCCGGAAGGATGAGGTAGGATTAGAATATTGATACTTCGTAGGTTAAACAACTAAAAAAGAAACTCGATAAACACAAGAGTTGAGTAGAGGGTTGGCCCTCATCTGGAGTCGCCTGTGTGTTGGTCAAAATGATGGTTGAGAGGTCATGTCCCATGAGCTTCTTGGCTAACAGATTCATTTTGAGGTCTTGAAGCCACAGTAGGGCTTGGATCTCATTCAACTGAAGTATAATCTCGTCCTTATCATCCTTTTGGTCCATTAAAACACGTCTGAGTAAGAGCTTCATGTGTTGGTATATTTCAATTGTCCTTAAATATTGAGAAACTCGAGACCTGGTGTTTCTCGTGTCTGGAATCCAAGAGTGGATTGATTCTAAGACTTCATCATCGGAGACAAAGCACCTTAAGACTCGAATGTCCACTTCCACGAGTTCTATTTCTTCTTGAATGTGGGGGGGTATGAGCTACATAAGAGTCTAAAGACTCTTCAACTGATGCTTTGAGGCGAGAAATGGTGTGTCGGGGAAGGTGTCGAGAGGAGTTTCTGCGGCCATGATGAGAATCACGACCTCGTGCCATTGGAGAGGTGTTGGACGGGTCAGAGAACAAAGAGAATGTTGGAGAATAGGCAGACAACGAGTGAAAGGAACAGGGTCGATAAGTGAATAGGAGGGAAGTGGGGTGACAGGGCCAAATGAAGCTGGGAGAGATGATAAAGAGTGTAGGTGTCCAGTCGAAGAAGGTGGTGTAGGCATAACCATTATGCGTGTAGGGTGGGCGAGCAGTTATGATTAATGATGGAGTAACTTCCATAATGAGGAGTCAGACGGGAGGGATGAACCAGGTGCAGGAGAGCTACCAAAGGTCAATCAAATTCAGGGTGTGATCTTGACAGCCACAGGGTGCGGTAGGCCAGGTGGTGCATGGATCAATGCTACGATCAATCCTCATTATAAGAGGTGACGAGGGTAGAGGTGGGTTGGCAGATGTCAATAGGTGGAGTGGTCGTGTGGTTGTTCGCCTCAGGTGCCCCCCCCCCCTAAAGATCGCTTCTTGGACACCTGATACAAAGGATTTTTGTTATTTTTTTGTTATGTAGTTGTTGTATGTATTGTGATATCAAAATATTGATATTTCATTATGTTTTTCAATTGGATTTGATTTAAGTGATTGTAAGAAGGATTATTGCTTTCGTCACTCAAATTCAATTGTCGTAAATAATATGTTTGAGCTCTTAATAAGTATATTGGTAATAACCTTAAACCATATGTTGATAGTCTTGGGCTTTTACAAAATCTAATTTACTTTAAATACTATCTTCAAAATGAAAAGAAATGCCAAACAAGTTTCCTCAAAATATGTATTTCACAATAAAAATAAAATAAATCAAATCAACATCATTATTTAAACCATGTGCATCAAACAAACAATGATATTTATATCTAAACAAAAATGGCATAAAATTTATGGTGATCAACCATTTAAAATTTATATGCACAACGTCCATAGTGGAGAGTGCCTTTTAAATAACAACACCCAAGAGAAATATCTATACAAGGTTCCTTTAGAAAATAAGGTTTGGTGTTGTTGGTCTTCCTTTGCACTGAATTTACACTAGTGCCTTGGGTTCTGAGCTTACATCTTTTTAGAGCTGGGGAAGGTCTATACAATGTTTCTCTTGTGTATTTTAGTTTCAGGGTTTATTTCTTGTTCTATTGTACCTGTAGCGGGGAGAGTGTAGCAGGGAGATTGGGTCTGTCATCCTCTTGAATTCAAATAGTTTAGATTTTCTTATGTGGGCTAGTTGGAATTATCAATCTTTGGCTATGAATGAGCACACTAGGCATTGCCGTTTTGTTTTTTGAGATGATCTTAGGCTGGTGATTAGGGGATACTCTAGGTTTGCCTCTTCTTCAAGCCTAGGAAGGTCTAGTTCACTCCTTTGTATTTGACAACTCAAGGATTTGCATTTGGGTACATTGCATTTACTTCCTCCCAACTTTAGGTAACTTAGTATTTTTTTGGTGGGTTGGTTAGACTCCAGTCTGTGATTATTTTGGGTCATTCTTGTTTTATTCAGCTATAGATATTCTATTTGGGCACTTTCTGAGGCTTTAGGATAGAGATTGCCCTAAGAACCATGGTAAATGTCTCAGGGAGATACATGGAATACACAGAGTGTTAATTGTACATGGATGAAGGCTTCACCAATGGAAACAAGACATACATAATCTCGGTAACAACCAAAGTCCATGGCAATGAGTGTCAATATGATTCTCAAAATGTAGTTATCGTGGAGACCCCCTGTAGCAGAAAGACAAATTCAGGTATTTGAAGCATAATGTTAAATGCTAAGGAATACAGTCTGCAAACTTAGTAAGGGTTCTTAACTCGTTTCCTTCAACTTTAGAATGTTAATGGGCCATGTTCCCTATGAACCTAAAGAAAATGAAACAGTCCATCAAATACTAAAAAACACGGGCTTGGAAAACTAGGAATCACAACCTACTAATGTTAGTGAAGATGAGATGCACAACATGCATGTCTTCTATTAACATCAATGTAACTTATGCTGTGCAAAACAATCTTAATTTTAAGTGTCTTTTTTTGAGTTTATATCACTAAAACCTTTGAAAAGATCCTATAAACCTTTCTACTTCAAAATCATACTACTTAATAGCTATGTTGTTTCTTGTTTTAAGACGCATCATCCTTATCATATTACTATGCTAACCAATTATGTTACAACATATTTTTAATATAAATTTTTAATTATATTATTTTAAAAACATTTAATTATACAAATTAGTCAAACTCTTTATTAACAGATTTTATACATCATTCAACATTTATATACAAAATTTTAATTATATTTATTTTAAAAACATTTAATTATACAAATTAGTCAAACCCTTTATCAACAAATTTTATACACCATTCAAGATTTATATGTGAAACCAAAAAAATAATTATATTTAAAATCATAGTTTTATATGTAAAATTAAAATTTTATAAAGAAAAATTTAAAGTAACTACAACCATTAAATAACATAATCCTGGAAGTGGCCTAGACAAGAGAGAATCTTGGAACTGGCCTTAGTCATCCCTCCTAGAGGATGGATAAAGTTTCAAATGGGTGTGATGGGACTTTTTAAAATTGATAAGAAATGTTATCCTTCGAGACTCTTAGAAATCATAAGTAATGTTATGATTGTGACATTTAAATAGTCATCCCTCCTAGAGGATGGATAAAGTTTCAAATGGGTGTGATGGGACTTTTTAAAATTGATAAGAAATGTTATCCTTCGAGACTCTTAGAAATCATAAGTAATGTTATGATTGTGACATTTAAATACTTGAGTAGAAAATCTAATATTCAAACAAAGCTTTAGGCCTCTCGATTATGGGTATATCTCCATTTTTTTCAAAAAGGAGTTATGAAAGATATTTTCTAATGAGTCTCAAAACTAATCATTGGGAAGTTCAATAATTCACGAGTGACTTCCAAAATTTTGGGTAGAGTAAGTTTGTGTACGTTATAAGGTATAAAAATAAATGGTTCGCTGGTTGACTAGCATAACAATTTCTAAAAATGGATAAAATTCTATCCCTTACACACCCAACCTACCCCAACTTATGGGAGAATTCATTATTTTTTAATTTTCATGAGTAAATAATGATCTTTATCCTTCAACCTACCCCAACTTAAAGAAAATTTTTAAATTTTTAAATCCTTCAACCTACCCCAACTTAAAAGAAAATTTTAAAATTTTTAATTTTCTTGAATAAATAGTGACCCCTTATTGATGTTGGTCCCTTCATACGAATAATTTTGATTATGAGAAAGAATGTACATCACATATTCATAAATTGTCCATTGTTATCAATGTATTTTCTGAAAAGTGTTAATTTTCTTGAGTAAATAGTGACCCCTTATTGATGTAGGTCCCTTTATTTTGATTACGAGAAAGCATGTATATCACATATTCATAAATTGTCTAACAAGTGGAGGATTATGGAAGAGCGATCCTTAGGTGGAATAAAGTTTGGCATTCTTTAACATTAAGTTGGGGGTTTTTGAAGAGTGATTTATAGGTGGGATAAAGTTTGGGGTTTTCCAACATCAAAGTTTGGGATTTTTCAACATCAAAGTTTGGGAAATAATATAGAATTTTCCACTTATTTACAAGGAGGGTTAAAGTTTGGCTTTTTTTTCTTCTACATCATCTCCCTTGTCTTCAAGTTTGCTTTTTTCTACATCATCTTCCTTGTATTCAAGTTTGTTGATTGGTTTCCATAGTCAATTCCTTAAGTTGAAATGTCTCTTCAAATTCAAATTAAAACATGTCTATTGTGAATTGATCATATGGAATTGGAGTGGTAAATTGGATGGTCTGTTGTGTTTTCATGGAGTTTGTGTCATGTGGATTTAAAGCATTAGTGTAAGATTTATGACATGTTAAAGATCATGCACTACTTGTGTTTGTGAAGAAAAGTATAATTCATGCATTACTTGTGTTTGTGAAGAAAAATATAATTCATGCATTACTTGTGGTTGTGAAGAAAAATACAATTCTGATGAGGGGAAAACATTAGTCATGTGTAAGGGGTCAATTAAAATATAGCTTAAAAAAGTTGGGTGCACACTATTTTAAGCATGTTGGAGATTGAGAAGGGCATGCCATCATTATAAGAAATTAGGTTTAACATAATCCCTTATTTTCTCTTTGGTGGGTGGACATTTTTTTCAGAAAAAATTATTTGTTGTGCCCTAAACATAATAGTGCACCAGTGCACTATATGAAACAAATCGTGTTGCATTGAAAGCATAGGCACACTGCGGTTAGTTGGGAAAAATACAAAAAATTACAATGATCAATTTTTAACTTTAACCATCCTTCAATGCTTTCCTTCTCTCTAAGTGTTGGTGCTTCTTTCCCCAATCTCCTCATCACAACATCCCATGCTTTTGAAATGTTGAATTTGGTCCTCGTTCTCCATATGCGAGGGATTAAAATTCTCAATTTGATTTATTGAAATCCTATGGAGAATTTTCCACACCTTGTCAATAACAAAGAAAACAAAGCAATTTTCTTTATGATGCCTTAATTTATATTTCTATAATTTATTTTTTGTCTTTAGTCCAAAACGAGTTAATTTTTTCAATTTTTTAAAAATGTTGTTGGTGTGCGTCAAAACAATAGTTGCTTACAGTTATTGGTGCATGAACAAGCCACACCGATATGTGCTTCTTATTTTTTGTAACACCCCATATTTTGGCCTTAGGTAGTTAGAACTTTGATTTTCCTCATCTTAGTAATTCATTGTTTAGTAACTATTTGGATTCAATAATGTTGATATAGACATGTGAGAGGTGTACATATGGACATATTTACGTGTGGCATAATACTATCTTTATTGTTATATGTTCATGATGACGATCGTTATGTGATTTGGTTAAACATGCACATTTAAATGTGGAATTTTAGTACAATGGATACTAGTTCAAAATTATGTTGTGGATGTATAATAGATGTGAGGCATGTTGTAAATAGAAATACATTTCCTAATTTAACGTCAATACAAATATGGATGATCATATGAAATTTATGATATATCTACATGAATATGATAATTTGTGAAGTAACCTACATGCAATGAGCTATGGTTGTAGTGCTGAGGTAACCTTGATGTCGTAGACATCACGAAGATAACATATGCTATAAGTTGTACTTATGATTTCAAATATTGCTATGATATGTGGTAAGTGTGGTTTTGACAAGACGCACAAATTGCCCAGAGTGGTTGTTTGATGACGCGACTCTAAGAACAATAGTTGCACAATATGGCTTGATGTAGGGTGTTGACCCTAGTTCTACGATGAGGGGTGGAGGTATTTCCCACTGTTTATACTTCGAAACCTGGAGTTGTGGGAGGGTTGTGTGAAGTCACACTCCCCTAGATGTGTGATGGCGACTGCTAGTTTCTTGTTGGGGAAACTTGGTCGAGATATATGACACTTCCGCTTACGGGTTCTATGTGGAGTTGGGTCAATATAGTTGACTCTCTAGCTTACTCCAACAGAGGAAATGACAAGATGGAAGATGGAAGTAGGTTATTAAGGAATGATGTTTCAAAGTTAGTTGAGAATGCTGATTGGGGAGTAGATGTGCCACTATTGTTTACTCACTTGGTTCCTACCATTTTTAAAACCCTCTTTTGATTCCTTTTTTATATTTCAAGTGTCATAATGAGTTATCGATGAATTATTGTAATTTTGTTCGTTAAGATTATTAAATGATGCATTTATTTGATCTGTTGTCTTGCATGTCTTGATGTTATCATACATGAACTATGCACTAGAGGAGGTGGTTGTTTATCCTTAGTACATGCATAAGATACGTGTCTGCTAACTACACACACATACCCTATACATGTACACTAGTATAATTAATTAATGCATTAATTATTAAACTAGATTATTAACTATTTAATTGAATGATTTAATGAATATGTAAATTATATTGCATACAAAAATATCTATAAGCATTAAATACCTTCTTTGATTTTGATTGATGGTTGGTATGATGCATTAAATGAGTATGGTGGGTTGTTATGTACATTTTGAGGAAAATTGTAAGTTACATTTATAAGCTAGCATGAGAAGAAATAATTTGCATTTTATTTATTGTTATTTTATGTAAGTAATTTAATTTTAGTTTATTTTAACTTTTCCCAAAAATAAAGATAAGGGAGGTTGATGGCTAATAATGAGGGTGCTTGAGGATACTTGGGGAAGTGGGTATGGAAACTTGATAAATAGGAAGAGGAAGGGGTGATGAAGGGAGGAGGAGGTTGAGAGGTTTAAGCATATTGAGAGGTTGGATAGTTCTTAGAAGATATATTTCTTGTGATGGTCTTCTTAGAGCATTTGTGCTTTGTTGTTCTTGGAGTCACGGACACGGAGGGCCAAGAAACCGAAAGGTTTCTTGGAGCTAGGAAGTCAGCTAGGATCCTAGTTGGATGGGAGGATAATTCCGTTGTTCCACTTTGGGCAAGTGAGAAAATAATTGGGAAAAATAATGCTTGGGAGCATCTTCGTACTATCGACAAAACTTCATTGCAAATTATCGACTTCAACAAACCAAGGGAAGATGTATTTTTCCTGATATGTATTTGTTATGTTTCTTCTTATTCCATTTAAAGAGTAAAAATGTGTTATTTCAAATATTTTGATGCTTGTGTGTATAACTTAACAAATTTTTTTTCATAGCCTCTCATGGAGAGGTGTTACATTTTTGAAACAATCCATCATGGTGCAATGAAGAAAATAGTGTGCATGATGCATATTTTGATCAAACAAGACACATTGCTTGTAGCTAGGAGGTGCATTTAATTTGATTGGATGCGTACGCATATCAACATCCTAGCCTCAGTGCCCAATTTGTTGCATAGACCATAATGCATCTAGATATCGTTAATGTATCATTGAAGCAACCATGTGTATTGTGGATGTTATGGTCCTTTACAATATCTTAGGCATCGTGTGGTCATTGCAAGTATAACATGCCAACATATAGCCGATGATAATGAAATGCATAAGGAACACATTGGATAGAGCTAGGATGAGTATTTTATTTGATTAGATGTGTTCACATCTCGGGAATCAACATCAATGGAGTATTCTCTACACAGATCAGAGTGCATCTCGGGAGCCTTAATACATTGCTAAAGAAACAACTTATAATGACATCCTCATGACAGAAGGAAAGCAAAGGAGACTCAAAGATTATCAAACCAAAGATAAACTCAAAGAAAAGATCAAACAACCATTCTATCATAAGAATTTGAATACCATCTATGTAATAGAGTTAGTTATGAAAACCAATCAAAGAAATTGAGATAATTTGACGACACCGATCATATCAAAATATTAAGTTATAAAGACGATAAGATATGATTGGTGACTGAAAATAAATTTGGGGGGTCCCCAGCCCCTGGGATTTGGTGTCTGTTGAGGGCCTTAACAAATGGTGAAACACTAGATGAAACAAAGAATTATCTTTGACAAAAACCACTAAGCGATGAATTGGAAGCGAAGGAAAAATCATCTACTTTTCATGGAACTATAAGGATTGGAACATAATTATATTCATCAAAGACCTTCCTTACAAGGGAATTAATGATCATTCTCACAAATCAAATTTTCAAACTTAATATATGTGCTGAAGAAGAAATTTGATTGAAATTTATTAATTTCAACATGAATGAATGATTCAAATTACAAGCATAATCATAGGGTCTATTTAGATTTGGGGTGTGAAAATTTTCCACATGCATGGAATAGAGTGTTCCTTGGGTGTTGCTCCACTGCTTGTGAGCATCCATAGCCCTGATGGAGACACCGTGACATGAAAAAAATTGCTCCATTGCCAACCAAGTGTCCATAGTCATGGTGGAGATTGCTTGCATCACTTTGCAAATAGGTCAACTTCCTTTCCATGTTGTCTCTTTTTCAATAATTCCTTAGTAATTCATGGGTAGGGGAAGAAGCATCCCTTTATATGCTAGATGGGGTTGATCATATTCTATTGGCATTTATTTGAGATTAACCATGCTTGAGTATTCAAACTATTCCCTTTAGATTTTTGACATTTGACTTCTAATCTTCACCTTTCACATGATCTACCCATTTTGTGTGCATGAATGGATTCCTTTAGTAAGTTGTCTTGTTCATCAAGCTAAGGCATGGGAACAATTAATGGGTTAGTCACTTGGAAATATTTAGGTCTTCCACCAATACTACAATAGCATGCTCTGGCATCATGCTTAGCGCCACTCTCTAGTGCATTCTTTTGATTTTTCTTTGAAAGTTCGAATGACATGAAACATGATGCATGAGGAGGCATCATGATTTGCTTCATTTTTTCATTGATGTATCCCTTTACTACGTTATCTTTTTCAATGGGCACTCTATAAGGGGTGGTCTTAGATATGAAATATATGACACATAGAGTCTTACTTCGTCAATTTTGCATCATTTTTCACCAATTATTATTGGAAAAACACCTTAGAGGGCCACTTTTTCCTCAAATCAACTACGTGTATGTTTCATTGCATTATGATCCACACATGTCAATATGGGTTTTGAGATTGTAGAATGAGTATCATACTACTTATGTCTCCCTTGAGTCATACTAGCGTCGCCATAAATAAGTTTTGCATTTTTTTGTGTTCTATTTGAGTCACGTCAGCATCATATTGCAATAGCCATACATCAAGTTAGCATCATATTTGTGTCATTACCACACACTTTTGCAGTGTATTATGTCAAAGTAGCATCACAAATGTGTAAATAATTACATCCTATTATGTCATAAGCGCATCTTGTTCAACCAAATTGTATCAAACTTGTGTGATGTTAGCATCACAATTGCACCATTTTAGCATCAAAATTGCGACTTAATTATTATTAATGATTTAATGCTTTTGTTATTATTGATTTTTATTGATTTTGAATTAATTAGTTAATTTTTATTGATGATTTAATTTTATTATTATTATTTTGTTTTTAATAACATTTAAATATTGACGAGATTGCTTATTAGTATAAATCTTTTTTACATCATACTAATCATGAGAGAAAAAACCATGTCTACATATGTAATAACCCACTAACATTTAGTCAATTTCATACAAGGAGAGCAAAAAACCATGTATCCATAATGCAATTATGAAATTTTACTACACTAATATTCAATCAATTTTTACGTAATTTCCTCCCCCCCCCAGCTCGCCCTCATCATAGCCAGTCGTCTCAGGAAAAACCAACCCCCCATTGATCTTAGTAGTGACCCCTCCATGGAAGAAATGCCCCCTCCCGCGAATTCTACCGCCCCCCTAGCTCAACAACAGTCCTGAATTTGACCCTCCAAGAGCCTACTCTCCCAAACACTTCTTTGGCACTGGCTCTTGCATAGTGGAGGAAGAGATCCCCCCTTGCTGGCAAGAGACTCCCTTGAATGTAATGGCTGCGGTGGATGAAGATGACACGATGAATAGAATGGATATAGCGGATGCAGGGAACGCAGCTGAAGCAACGAACACAATGGAAGAAATGGACGCCAAGATGATGGAGGAATCACCTCCGTCGACCCCACTTCGATTCGTAGAAGAGCACATTTAACTCATCTTTGAGCTGCGACAAAAATTGGATGAACATGCCCATATCCAAAACTTCTTGGGAGAACACTTGGACCTCCTGATGGACGTGATGACAACTGCTCCAACAAGCAAAAGTTGTCCAACCTGTGGACAATTATTTGTCCCAGCCTACAACGCTCAAGGATGACCAAGTCCAAGCTAGCTCTCATGTTTCATGGTTTCTTTTTTCTTTCGTCATTTCCGCAGAGAATTATCATTCTCTTTCATGCTTTGTAAGACAGTTGGCCATGGCCACTGCACAGTAGAATACTCTGCTCTCTTTTTTTTGTTACAGTTTTAGACATGTTTGATGGCCACCTGTCCTGGTTTCCCTCCTGTTGCGAGACATGTGGCATACTCATGGTTTTTTTATAGACACGCAAGGATGTGAATATATTTTTGGACTCTTTTATTTACAAAAAACAATATTCAATCAATTTTATACCATGGAAGGAAAAAACCATATACATATATATAAACACATTGATAAACTTTTAAATTAAATAATAAAATAACCATGTAATTATTTCTACTTGTAAACAATTGTTACACTACCACCCCAGGGAAATGTCAGTTTTATAAACAACATTGCATGAAAAAATATGTACTCATATAAGGAAATGAAATGAATTTGACCATAAAAAGTTGACTGAATTGTTGTTAGTTCCCTCATAATCTTCTAAACCCTCATCTTCACTCTATAAAAATGTAATAAAACAATACGAGTTCGATAAAATAAAAAATTGCTAACATTTCAAGATGTAGGAAAAAAGATATAGGTTAAACAATTGTCAATACCCTCTAATTCCTCGAAGTCACCCTCATTATTATTAATATAGAAGAATATAATATATTTATATAAATGAATGAATAACTCGTACTACATATAAGTTAAAAAAAAAACACATGATTAACAATTAAGTACCTAGGGCATGTGTTATAAATACTCGACCATTCTTTTGTTACCATTCCTTGGGGCTTGCCTTAATTCTTTGTAAGTGCGCTCACTGTTGGAAGATTGGTTGTTGTCATTGATGTCAACCCTAGTCATGGGTTTTGGATCGCAAGATTGATGAAGATATTTGGACATGAAGGAAAATGCACATGCAGATACAACACCCATGGATGGATAGTATACATCATGTTGTTTCCGGTGGTATGTGGGACATCACGTGGATCCTCATGGTTGAGGAGAAATGAATTTTTGAAGATGACAAAGTGAATTGTACATGTAGGCCCTGAAGATAATTAAAGAAAAGAATTACAAAATAAGAAAGTGTCAGGTCAGTCCTAATGTTAAAATGAAGTGACATAAATGGTATAAATAAACATCATTATACATTCATTTGATACAAGTCGAATTTCAGAGGGAAGAAGAAGTAAAAGAAGGCCAGATTTCAAGGGAGGATGAAGTCTTTTGGTGATGTGTTCTAAGGTATGTTATTTTCAGGTCATCTTACCATTTTTGCTATAATTTTTTTTCTAGAATGATTCAGATGGTGAAATCTCTATGGTATTGAGAAGACATATCAAGGTACCTCTGGTAAAAATTTCATCTCTTTATTTGTTATAATTATGGAGATACAGTCTATGGAAGATAGGGTTTGTGACCAGTCCCGAAGCTAGTCAGTAAATAGGTGTTCCGGGTAAAATAGTCATAACTTCTTCATACATAATCCAAATGAAGTGGGACCACTTCCATTGGAAAGAGTACGGCCTTTAGTTTCTTTTGTACGAGTTTCAGAATCGTATGTTAAATATTGAGCGTGGGGCATGCTGTACAAGTTGGGTTTTATGAACAGACCATAATTGAATAAAGTCTACCATTCTTTCTATAACCTCTTTTTGGGGAGGATTCAAGGAGTGAAAATTGGAGGAGTTTCAGAGAATACATTGAGTAATATTATCTATAGGATCAGAGTACTCCAAGAATTGAAGAATTGCAGAAATTGAAGAAGTCTCAGAAAACATTATTAGGTTCTATGTGATGATTGGTTGATGGTGATGATTTAATCTAAAGATTTATTATCTCTCATATATTCTTGGGTGGAAGGAAGGGGCAAGGATGGAGTGTTAAACTCTCTCTTCATATTGGAGGATTGTATTTTCCTCTTGGAGGTTTATCCCCCCCTCTACATTTGGAAGCTGTATCTACCTTTGGAAGCCATTACTTCCCTTGAACAATAAACTATTGATTATTTCTCATATATTGTGCATGGTGTATTGTGATGTATTGGTGTAACTCTTATACTATTGTTCATTTCTCATTGGATATAGTTGAATGGTTTAAGTATAAGTTGAAAAAGGTTTTAAATTGTACTTGATACTACTTCACCCCCCTCTCAGTATCAACAATTGGTATCAGAGCGGGTTACCTTCAATACAATTTAACCACTGGAAGGAATATCCTATGCAGAAATGGAA
>JASDQU010308158.1:10759-23369 GCA_032191745.1 Picea mariana
CTAGAACTTTCGTGAAGCTCGACCTTTTCTTAGTCTTTTAGCATCGTCGCACCCTAGCTATAGGTCAGCCTACGGAGATGTCGTAAACCAGTTTCAGGGCAGAGGGTGGCGATCAGGCATCGCCGCACCCTACGTATAGTGTAGCTTGCGACGATCTTCTTTAATAAGGTTTTTGAGAAGAGAAAGCCAATCATTTTTCTCATGAAGGAAGGCTCTTTTGGGAACATGAACACATGTTGTAAACAGTCACTGGGGTGACCAAAATAATGTGTAACAGAATTCCCCCCAAAGTATGAGGCTGGAACTCGCGACAACCAAAATACTTTATAGAATGTGTGTGTGTCAGAAACAAGGAGCACACCAATCGGGAATCTGCAAACAATCAAGCATATGCATAATATCATACCATTTCTGAGGTAGGCATTCCCATGCTCATAATACAAGTGATTTAAATCATAAATTTCAGTCATGGCCACCAATAATACACTATGGATTCATGTCATAAAGATTCTGCATAGCCAACAGGAATACACTATGGATCTATGCTCCAGAAAAAGTCATATTCGAACATAGCCACGAGACATACAAAGTGGATCATGTGTCAATACAAATCATGAATACTCCATCACAACTTGGACCAAAATGATAAGATCCAGGGTCTTCAATCCCGTTGTCCGTAAGTACGAATCTGGCCATGTGATTATAGGTGATGAAGTCGAACATGGTAGAAACCACTTGATTACCGACCCTTGATGAAAACCATGTACAAGTGTGAGGGAAATCACCATTGATGTCAATGAATCCCAAGGTACCTTAGTACAATCCAATGAATGTGAATAAATGAGTTGAAGTCAAACACTCGATGGAATCTTTCAATCAAAGGTCAATGATGTGAACCCGCTGTGGAAAGCGAAGAAACCTGCCATTGAGGCATGCATGCTCTAAGGTACTAAATGATTTCTAAGTCTTGTTCCCAGATAATAAGTTGAAGTCGACAAGAAAAAGCTTGTCAGAGGAGGGCCTTGATGTATCCCCCATCAATGACACGAAATAAGTAACAGATTTGAGGTAGATCAAAGTATGAAAATGATTTGAAACTGACATAGGGAAGGTCGACATGGTAGGAATTTATAACTGCAGATGGTCGACTCGATAGAGGGCTTGTTTAGGCTTGGACTTCTCTTGAACATATGAATGACACGACAATGGTCTTAGCAGCATTGACTTAGGGATGACCCAAGATATGAACTTGCAGAAGGCCAAACGAGAGACAAATGGATTTCCCAACCCGAATACAATGATGAAGGGGGTGTCATGTTCAAGAGTGACTATTATTGCCACTAACACAAATACAGAGACACATTTCTTTCCCAAATTTCCCCCACCATTTATGGCGAGTACCTCTTTATTTTTACGCAAGCTTGAGGAGGAGAACATATGCTTGTTGATGTAAGCTCATCCTTCAGATGAGTCCCTTGGAGTATTTTTAACGAACCCTAAGAAGAAGAGGTTTGGTCCCGTACGAGTCTTTTGATGTTTGTTTAACGAGTCCAAAGAGAGAAAACTCAGGGATTTTTCATGTTTAGAGAGTCTAAAAAACACTTAAAGAAAACTCCACAAGGTCCTTTTTTATAAATTAATCTAATGAGACCAAAAAAGTGATAATTTACCGCTCGCCAGATGTTTTCTTCAAATACTTTTACGAGCGTGAAAAGAACAAGATCGCTCGACAATCATTTCATGTTTAGAGAGTCTAAAAAGAGCTTAAAGGGAACTCCAGGTGGCTCATTTTTCGTGTAACCTTTACGAGTCCGAAAAAGTGATAAAATTCTACTCAGTTGCGTTCTTATTGATTTACGAGCATGAGAACGAACAAAGATTGAGCTCGAGGTTTTTCCTAAAAAACCCAAAAAGTATCTGTACATGCGACAAATGTAAAAACAAACCAATAAATGTATATGTGTCCCATCGTTTGCACTCCTATATTTCTCATCTGTGAAAAATCAAACACTTGCAATGTCGTTAGGACTTTAGGGTTTAGGTGAAACGCATAAATAATACAAAATATAAATGGAAAAGTGAAAATGTTAATAAATATGGGTAAAAACTTCTTTTTACCATTCCATTGTTATTCCACCCAAACCTTGTTCCAAAACCCCCAATTTATCTCAAACTTCCATTGCGGATTGTGGGAGGCACAGTTGATCATTTGACTAACGGTCTCCATTGAATAGGTAATCTTCTTGTCTTCTTCAATTTCCATGGATTAATTTTTGTTTTTATTGGTCAAAAGTAGTTTTTTGGGCTGGATTTGTGAGGGTACTTGCGCGCGGAGGTCGTCGCAGGTGCCTTATATCGTGCCCTGTGACAATCCAGGGTCGTCGTAGGTGGCCCTGTGGCTGGCCTGTAGCGATTCCGCACTATGTGTATGCCTTTGCCTATGGCGTGCGCAACTCAAAAAATTCTTAAGAGATGGTTAGCCAATAAAAAATCTCCAAGGAGGCAAATAAAGATGTTAATCTCTCCTTGTGGTTCCAATGCAGGTTTTTGATGGTCAGAATGTTGGAATGAAGGGAGAGAGAGCATGAGGACGAGGATTACTTCATCGGGAATGACTTGTAAACAGTTAATGCCCTACGACAGTGTGGGCTGCTAAAATTCTTCAAGATCCAAGGCATGAGGGCCCAGTTGAGGTTGCTCGAATATTTAGTCCACATGTGGGATGTGGACCAATAGGTATTTCGTGTGGGAGCCCACATACTCACTCTAGATATCGAGGATATCTATTTTTTGACGGGGTTGTCTCGCCGTGGATCCCGTGTGACATTGACAGGCAGCAGGGGTGGCGGTATGCTGATGAATGAGTACATTCGACAATATTGTGTACCAGAGGCTAAGAGACGTAGCGGCAAGGTAGTTATTAGGGATGTCTGAGACTTACCCCTACGAACCATCCTTTTCACCATCTCACGCATGGCGGGGAGTGCATATCCCCATATGGCTCTTCAGAGCTACTTTCATTATGCAATGGAGTGCATGGAGCCCCGAGTCTTTAACTGGTGTGATGAGGTTCTCAGGAGCATGAAAAAACAGTTGACCAAGTGTAGGAAAGGTGACCTAAAATAGTTCGGATACGGGTCAATTTTGGTGTCCTTCTTCTTGGAGAGGGTTCCACACTTGCGCCTATAGGTAGAGTGGGGCATACCGACCCCACAAGATCCAAGAATGAAGAGGTGGTGTGACCTCATGGCTCAACATGCGATTGGTCCTATCGTCAAATATAATGATGTGTTCTTCGATTGGTTGAGGCCCCAGATGCTTATGGTATATGACTACGCATATGCCGGCTTGGACTTTAGAGGTGATCCAGACTTGGTTTTGCCTGAAGGTTTTCAGTGGGGGAACATAGGTAAGAAGCACATTTTGTAATTTTTCATATGAAATGTTTTTATGTTCTTTATCCGATGACTAATCAAAAAGATCTTTGGTGATGCACACGTGGGACCTCATCGACCTCCATGTTCATCCCCCATCCAGAGGAGAGGGGAGAGAGTTGAGGTAGAAGGATTAGCCGCTGCTGACTACGAGGCTATTGAACAAAACTTTGAGGGGCTGACGATGGATATCCTGGATGTTTCTATTGACGACATCCCAAGGCGTTATCAGCGCCATACAGTGGGCGTCTCCACTTCCAATGGTCGACTGCTCCGTAGAGTAGCACAGGCAGTCGCATGTTATAGTGAGCAACATCCTTGATGCTATATTTGTATATGAATCCATGTGCTTCACATTTTTTATATTTTGGTCTTCGGACAAAAACACTTTTTGTAAAAATTTTAACGTTATATATATATGAGACTTCTATCGACTTTTACTTGCTTTATATAAAAAATGTGATTGGATTTATAAGTGTCTCAAATGTATGTCTAACACATAATTAGCTAATGTGTCTGTTAATGTATTTATACATCTATGAATGTGTTGATATTCAATGTAATAAAAATGGCGCTCCAAGAGGCGAATTCGTAAATATACCCTTAACAAAGTAGAACTTCGGATAGCATAAACATTACTCAATTGTAGTACTACTAACGGCGAATTGATTCGTACGACAAGATGACAGATTCTAAGTGAAACAACGTCGGTCAGCAATTCGATGACTGCATTGTATTTCGCAATATTGTTAGTTGCACGACTAAGGAAAACACCATGTACACTGATTAATTCGTTCGTAGGTGTGTAGATTTCCCAAGCAACAGATGTTAAGTTATGAGTACTACGGCCAGCACCATCGACAAAGCCAATGTAGGGTAGCGAAGACATCAACATCTGGAAACCAAGCACAACGCAAGGTAAGCAATTGGGGGTCGAAACCAAACAACAAAAAATCACACAAGAGTATGATACAGTAAAAAAGCAAGCACTCATGCAAAAATGACTTAAGCATAGTACTTCTTCAAGTAAAGCCCATTTATGGGTTCACTCAAAGGAATGCCATCATAATCCACTAACTCATAAGCTCCCTTCTCCAACACACAATATTATGTTTTCCTTTCTTATAGATAATTTCAAAGTCACAACGTAGCATCTTTGTAACCCATTTCCGTTATTCTTTTGAAGATAATTATTGCTCCAAGAAGTACTTCAAACTATCATGATCTACTTTTACTTTGAAGTGTCTTCCTATTACGTAAGGGTGCCATTTCTTAACTGCATGTAGTATGGCCAACATCTATTTTTCATAAATTGGTTTGAGTGAGTTTTTTTCCTTTAAGTTGGTTGCTTTCAGAGGCAAGGGGCCTTCCTTCTTGCATTAAAATTGCACCAATGCCATGGTCTGAGGCATCACACTCCATAATAAATATTTTTGTGAAGTCGGGTGTGGCCAGGACAAGAGTTGTACACATAACTCCTTAAGGTTTTCAAAAACTTTGGTTGCTTATTGAGTCCAATAAAATGCTTCCTTCTTTAATAATGTTGTCAGAGGTGTCACTATTTGACCATATTTCTTGACAAACTTGCAATAATAGCTTGTCAATCCCAAGAATACTCTAAGTTTCTTCAAGGTTTTGGGAATTGGCCATTCCCCGATAGTTGTAATTTTGTCAGGGTCCACTTTTACACCTTCATGAGATACAATATGACCCAAATTTTCCACTTCTTGAACCCCAAAGGCACACTTGGAAGGCTTTGCATAAAGTTGTCGCTCTTCCAAAAGTTGTAATACTCTGTCAACATGTTGTACATTCTCTTCCCATGATTTTTGTAGATTAGTATGACATCAAAAAATACTAACACAAACTTTCTAAGGAAAGATTTGAAAATAGAACTCATCAAGCTTTGAAATGTTGAAGATGCATTGGTAAGTCCAAATGGAATAACCAAAAACTCATAATGACCTTCATGTGTTCTAAAGGTTGTTTTGAGAATGTCTTCCCACCTCATTCTCATTTGATGATATTTTGAATGAAGATCCAACTTAGTAAAGAATTTCGCTCCATGCATTTCATCTAATAATTCATCAATGACGAGAATAGGAAACTTAACTTTGATGGTCATTTTGTTGATTTGTCTATAATCTAGACACATGCGCCATGAACCATCCTTCTTTGTAACCATCACTACCAGTGAAGAGAAAGAACTTTGGCTAGGTTGAATGATGCCAGCCTCTAACATTTCTTGGATCATACACTCAATCTCACTCTTGTGTGCATATGGATACATGTAAGGCCTAATGTTAGGTGGTACACGTCTGGGTTGCAAATGAATAACATGATCATGATCTCCAACTGGTGGAAGACCCTTAGACATCTCTCCAAATACCTTGGAATGGTTGTTGATAACCATTTGGAGATCCATTGGAGCAGAGGATATAGATGTTTGAACATCTAGTGAGCACAATTGTGCAATTACACCATGTTGTCCCTTTTTGAGTAATGTTTTCATGTTATTACAGATTATCACTTTAGAGGGTTTCCCTTGGATACCTCTAAAGCTCAATTTCCTTACCTTTCGAGGAAAATCTCATGAAAAGATCTTGAAAATTAAGTGCCACTACTCCCAATGATTGTAACCATTGAACCCCTAATACAACATCAACACCACCATTTGGATGATAATAATGGGACTATCTAATAAATACTCCCCTCATATTGAGCTTAATACTATGGTACTTCCTATCACAATTTATGGTACCTCCATCTACAATGATTACTAGAAACTTTGGTATTTGAAATAAAAATCTATTGAGATCTTTTGCTAATCTGTAATTGATGAAGCAACAATGTTACCTTTCTATTTTTGATGTATCTTTATATCTTGAGGGTTTGTGGAGTAAAAAAGCTTGCCAATGCATGACAAAATATTGTTGGAGTAGTCTCTTCTATATCTAGATCTTTTGATGGTTCTAATTCTTGACCTTCTTCTACTTCACAATCTATGTAGAATAACTTCTTCTCGCCACATTTATGCCCTTTAATTTACTTGTTGTCACAATTGAAACATAGTCCCTTTGCTCTTCTTTCATCCATTAGTTGAGGTGTCAACCTTGTCAATTGAGTGGGGTTAGGAGAGGGAACATGGTGTTTTCTATAGTTGTTAGTGACCACCCTTCTAGTGGCCATATTTTTGTTTTCCACTTTCCTTGCCAACTGTAAGTTACATACCTTTCAAGCCCTTAATTTGGAGTCTGACTAGATGGTTGACCTTTGTCCTGGTATATCTCTGAACTTTGAACCCTTGTAAGTCTTAAATTTTGGCTTGTAGTACTCTAATATAACTTTTTAAATTCCTGAAAATTTCACAATATGAACCTTCACTAATAAATTTTTTTAGAAAAAATACCAAAATGTCTTGTTTAAGACTAATTTCAGGATTAGTAAACAACCCCAACTTATCTGTTGGACAATTATCACCAAATCACCAAACACTCGAAGGAATTTTACCTTAAGGTTGATGGCTTTTTCAGGCCTTGGAACAAGGCTTCATATTCAACAGTATTGTTGGTGCATTCAAATTCTAAACGATAAGATATGATATTCTTACATTGTTCTATATCGATAAGTATGCATCCTGCACCGGCTCCTTCTTAAGATCTGGAGCCATCAAAGAACAATGTCCACATGTTAGTGTGTAAATTTAAGTTAGTTACGCAAAATTAATGCATTTTCAATACCGTATAAGCATTATCATCGGTTTCAGTGCGTTGAAGGAGTTCAGACTGTGTTTTTTTTTGAATTGGAGATGTCTGTGCTTCATAGCAACCATGTGTCTTCCATTATGTTGGCTTCCAACTACCGAAACACGTGCAAATGGGCATACATATATGTGATAGCCTCTTCTAGCTCTATTCAGACCTTTTCGGTGCACGCTTAAAATTTTGCTAGACTTCCCTCGTCTTTCTTTGCATGCTTGAGTTGTTCTTCCAATTCTCTAATTTTGGCATCTTTCTCTTGGTTTTGGCGGTACAAGTTTTTTAGGTTCTTCTCCATTGTTATGGTGAATGCAGTGCCAACGAATGTTATGGAAAGCGGATCTTGGCTAGCATCTTTTGTTACAGTAGTCTCCCTAACAATTGTTAATGGATTGTCCCCTATGACCGATACCTTCCTGACTTGTTGTTGCACAATCCAACTAGTGGCTTTGTCATATTTGAACNTAACAATTGTTATGGTGAATGCAGTGCCAACGAATGTTATGGAAAGCGGATCTTGGCTAGCATCTTTTGTTACAGTAGTCTCCCTAACAATTGTTAATGGATTGTCCCCTATGACCGATACCTTCCTGACTTGTTGTTGCACAATCCAACTAGTGGCTTTGTCATATTTGAACTTTTTCAAGTTCGACACTTTGTTGGGCTTGTATGGTGTGTTAAGCCCAGTTCTATTTTGTTGGTTTCAACGTGGCCACCAAGAATTTTTAATGATGTTTTTTAGATATCTACATCCATAGGTGAAGTGTCGTCATTAAGAGCTTCTTCATCCTTTCTTCGTTTCTCTTCCTCGGTTGCTTTAGCTACAACTTCATCTAATGCTCTTTGTTCTGCTGCCGCTGCTCTTTCAACTGTGGCTTTTTCCTCTCTCTCATCCTCTGCAACTTTCTTAGCTATAGCCTTTTCTTCTGCTTCCGCTATCGACACTGAGGTTGTTGCTTCAACTTTTTCCTTTGCCTTAGCCTCTACGATATTTCTCTTCTTCTCAACAATGTCCTCCTTCTTCTTTTGGAAACTTTCCTTATTCCTTCTTTTATTGACAATTGTTGGTTCTTCCTCCTTGACTGATTCACAATGTGTAGATGTAATTGCAACACATATTTTTGAATCTTACTCTTCTTCTTCTTTCCTCTGTGCTTCTTCACGAGATTTCTCGTCATCGACGATCCTTCCTGTGGGTTTTCCCTGTCACCTGGCAACAACTTCATCATAAGAGCTCCGTAGTGAATTTCCTCCTCCTCCCAAGTAGGCGAGGTATATTATGAAGTGTGTTTAATTTGACTAAAATAATCCTTGACTATTTTCTCAAGGTCGTGCCTCCGGAACATTTCCTCTTCGAAGGGATATGATAGTAGTGTATCTACTTCTGCCAGGTTCGCTTTGATGCTTCCAAACAAGTATCAATCGACTGACAACGAAAATGGGGGCCAAATGGCCTTCTTGTCTCGATACAACACTACCCTGATTCTATGAATTACAGTTTGATACACAATTTCTTAGAGTACTAGTCTGTCAGGTACAAATCGCGGGAGTTGATGGGGAGCTTTTGTGGCCCCTTATATCCTTATGTAGGTTCTATTTTCTGTAAGGTACTATTGAGGACAAGATATGAATTGATCTTTCTCAAGCATTTTCAGACTTTACTTGTCTAAAGTAAAGTAGATGGGAATATCACCCTATGTTTATAGCCAACAAAAATATATATCCTAACTCACAAGTATTAATTACAAGTGCTTAGGCTAGTCTTTTATCAACAAAAAGCTTGTTGGAAATTCACTTTTTATGTATTTTTCTGAAAACATCAGTTGCTGAAATAAATGTAAGAACAGAAGTAAAGACACCAAGATCGTAATCAATATATATGAGACATAAAGCAATCCCTTATTTCATTCCAATTCACCAAAGAGTCATTGTCTTTAGAAAACTTCACACATAAATCTTGGACCAAAGTCAAACTTATAAATCCTCGATGGAACATACAAAAGGACCTCTGACAGAAAACCAAAACTGAACTCTAAAAGATGGATCAACTTGCCACAAATTGCTGCCCGCTCGACTCTGCACAATAGCCTTTATCAGTCATGAAAGTTAATTCACAAACAGACAAGTCTACACAGACTATCAAAGATAGATCAACACCTCTGAAGAACAAGTGTTTGAATGATTTGATTAAGCCCTGAATGTTATTGTCTATAATAAGACCCTGCTATCACAAAAGAGAATTAGGCTATGATGAATATATGAATGAATGAAAACTAACTATCTCAACATAACTCAAAGATCAAACCTTAGCATGCTTTGTGCTTCTCTCCTCCTCTTGTTCCTCCCCTTAGTTCAACTTTTAACAATTTAGAATTGGTTAGAGTAGTTGAACTAACTTATTAGTTAAGCTAACATAAGGCCTTAACTAACTTTAGTTAAGGAAGGGGGGGAAACTAATAATCATAATAGGGTCATAATTAAATAATAACTAATAAGTGGGACCCCCTTATGACTCCCCTAGTTACAACAATCATTACATCATAATATAATCCATTTGTTAAGCAAACACACCCCTTGTGTCTCCCTTCAAAACATATTTTTCTTTGGCCATTTTAGCTCGTAAAACTTGGAAATAATTCAGACTAATACTCACATATCCAAAATAAAACATGATGTCCAAAATCCATGGAGTCCACTGTAATAAAACAATAAATGACATAAAAATTAAAACCCATATTTTCTAGTTTGTGAAGCAACCCTTCCTTGGTTGCTACTGTCACCTCCTGATTTCCTTGAAATTGCCTTGAGTTGGGCAGAGCCTTTAGGATTTATCTCACTAATCACATGGGAACAATCATCCCTCAGATGCATCCATGAAGACACGGATTTGTTAGAGTCATCAGAGGGTGAGGAAGGGGCAGCGACAACTTTTCCTTTATCAGATGCATGGTGGACTCCAGTCTTCAATCTCTTGCTGGCATGGGAGGATTGCACTGGTGAGTGGTTAGGGGCAGCTTGGGCAATGGGGTTCAAAGCTGGGGGAGAAGGCAAGGTTAAGTTTGGCTAGCCACGGTGTTAGGAGACTGTCGGGTGAACAATCTCCTGCCACCCATCATTTTCCGGGACTTCAGGCTGTAAAGAGACGTGAGGAGGCACAGGTATACCGGGGGCTTGAGGGGCTTGGAAGGGATGCCTTTCAGGCCTTGGTTGGACTATTCCCTATCCAATCCAATTAAAGAACCCAACATGGAACAATTGGCCAAGCTCTTCAGAATCAACATCAAAATGTATTGAGAACCTAGGCCTCCTTGGGCCTCGGTTCTAGTTACCTCTACCTTTGTTTCCTTGGCCATGGCTTCCCCGATGAAAAAAACTCATCCTGGATATGTTAACAAATAACAAATAGTCTTTTAAATAACCATGCATGACATCTCCTTAAAAATACAAAATAGATTTGGCTCAGAATGTATCAAGCTCATGCAATCCAATCCATACAAATTGTACTAATGTTAATCAATGAGCAGGGGGTGGAAAAAATGTTAAGGGATGCATGAGGGGTTTGTAATTTGCGAAAAAATTATATAATGGAAGGGAAGAGATATGGTCACTGCTCAATGATAACAACAATCAACTGTAAGCAAACCAATAAACCTCACTGCAATCCACACAGAATTTTGTCATTTCTATCCAATATAACACAAAAGTTTTCTTAGCTGTGATCGATATCAGAACAGGGGGTGAAAAGTGAATATGGGATATGTGAGGGGATTGTAATTAGCGGAAAATGAGATAATGAGAGGGGAAAAAAAACGTTTACTATTCATGAGATTAATCAAGCAATCCATAACATCAACCAACAATCAGATGACTGAGTAGTAATTCCTATGTATTTAACTAGTTCACTGTCCAATAACAAAATATCCAATACAGCGCCATTACGAAACACAAGTACCTCACAAAATTTGTAAGAGGTTCTGTTCCTTTTATTCGTACATTCTGCATGTTATAACAGTCAACAACAACACTCAATCTGTAACCATTAACATCCATCATTTCCATACATTTCCCCAATCCATGTCTGTATTTGAAAGTAGTGTTTCCAAAAAATAATAATGAAGACTCTACTTCTGTTAATAGAGCCAATCCAGATCTTGTAATGATATCCGTTACTGTTAAGCCCTAATATTGGCTCATTACCCCTTAATTGGGGCATATTAGATTAGTAATGTTATTTTATTTATGTCGGCTTTAGCCCATTAGTTGTAATTTATATTAGTAATTTTATTTTATTTATGTCGGCTTTAGGCCATTAGTTGTAATTATACCTCCTAATCTCCTATATATACCAAGGAGACATTTTCATTTTGAATCATCTTGTACTTGAACATTTAAGTGGGGTAAAAGGAGGTTGCCCCCTTGAAGAGGCTTATTATCTGAAATTATCTCTGTTTCAAGGCGTTGAGTACTTTTCTTGAGGTTTTTCCATGCTATATTGATGTTTGGTTCTTAACATATGGTATTAGAGCTCAAGGTCTTGGGGTTTCGCTGCTACATCTGAGACATCGTGGAATTTTCGCTATAACTTTTTTTCTACAACGTTTCAGAAGGAACCGCTTGGAGGGTATTTAATAGACGGATCAAGGTACGTTGGGTTAAAAATTCAGCTCCTGAGGCCTTATACTTTCGGAGATACGACCTGTACAAGATAGGGTTCTGGAATCATCCTGAAATGAGTCATTAAGGAATTTTCACTATAAAAATGTTTCTGTAACGTTTCAGACCCTGGACTCCAGAGACCATTTACATAAATTAGTAAGGTATCTGTGGTAAAAATTTCAGCTTCTGGGCCATCTTAAATTTTTAGATACACCTTGTGTAAGATAGGGTATCTGACTAGTCCTATTGACTAGTCTCACGAAGGTGTTCCAGGTAAAACAAGCATAACTTCTTGCTAGAGTATCCAAATTGAGTGGGACTAGTTGCATTGGATCGTGGACAGCCTGTAGTATTTTGGGTGCGAGTTTCAGAATTTGATATCAATTATTTTGTGCAGGGCATTCTATACAAGTGAGATCTCCTGGAAAGGCCAAAAATCGGCAAGTTGTGAGGAAGTTACCGTAAATTCCACTTGGCACATCCAATTTTGATCAGACCTCTGGCATTGCAGAGAAGAAATATCAGAGAAATACCTAAAATAAAGTTTCATACCCAGAAGGGCCGAAACTTGGGAGATAGAACAGAATAAATATTGTCTAGCATTACCACCTCAAAATCAAGACTCAAAAGTGATATTTGGCCAAAATGCCACCCAAAAAGGGACCTTCTACACCAAATAAGCCTCCAGAAAATCCTAATTGGACTCTTGATGAAGGTGAAGAAATGTGTAGGGACATAAATGATTTACAAAAGAAGACAGTA
>JASDQU010308158.1:23469-34581 GCA_032191745.1 Picea mariana
GAGCTGCCTGCATCTTCACGAGTACACCCAGTTTTCCATGTTTCATGCTTAAAGAAGGTTATAGGCGACAAGATCCCAGTTCAAACTATATTGCCAGAACTTGACGAGGAAGGAAAAATCATATTGGAGCCCGAAGCCATCACTGACACAAGAATTCGCCAACTGAGGAATAGATCCATTTCAGAGTATCTCATTAAATGGAGGAAACTACCGACTGAAGATTCCACTTGGGAAGATGAGTCTTTTATACAGAAGCATCCAGAGTTACTCAAGCGTGGCGGACAACACTTGTCTCAAGGGGAGGGGCATGTTAAGCCCTAATATTGGCTCATTACCGCTTAATTGGGGCATATTAGATTAGTAATGTTATTTTATTTATGTCGGCTTTAGGCCATTAGTTGTAATTTAGATTAGTAATGTTATTTTATTTATGTCAGCTTTAGGCCATTAGTTGTAATTATACCCCCTAGTCTCCTATATATACCAAGGAGACATTTTCATTTTGAATCATCTTGTACTTGAACATTTAAGTGGGGTAAAAGGAGGTTGCCCCCTCGAAGAGGCTTATTATCTGAAATTATCTCTGTTTCAAGGCGTTGAGTACTTTTCCTGAGGTTTTTCCATGCTATATTGATGTTTGGTTCTTAACAGTTACCATACATGTATATGCAGTAGAAAAATCAAAATGATCAAGACCTCACATATCACACCGGAAAGGCAATTAACTATAACCAACAGTCACTATTTAGACACAGGCTATGCATAAGCCAATTTCTGAAACCATGTAACCATGTCATTGTGTAAAAAATATATTAGTGCGACTTAAAAATGAGCCAAACATCCCACACAACTGTCATCAACAATGATCAATTGCAAAAAGACAAACACACTTAGAATTCGGAGGTATCACTGGGCATACAAAGCAAGCCATACATATTATACGCGGTGCACAACTGAGAGGATTCCACGGTGTCATAATTCCCATAACCACACAACAATATATAACCACGATATAACTCAAAAAAACTTCAGTCTGGGCCGCTTATTAAGTTGTCTGTGAGTGACTAGGCTGCACACATTCAAGTGTATTCTACCAATGACAAGAGATGCAATAAACATATCCAATCCAAACTTCTAATTCTCAGAACATCTCCTACAGGACGCGACATGCGTGAACCACACCAAACCCCTGTGACAAAAAAAATGAACCAAATAACCAACACGCCCGTCATCAACCGAAACATAAAAAGTGTGAATATTAGTGACTGTATATCAACTAACAAATGTCATTGTGATAGAGGAACAACCAACCGAACAAGCCATGGTAATTATGCATAACCATGCATCCAATTGACATAGGGTAGAGGCTCTTCCATAAAAATCGTTGAGTTACTTAGCATAAGGTAGGTGACTGTGACCTTAAAAAGTAGATAGCAATGCAAGGCTTATGTTAATATCACAGAGGCAGTGATGGGAAGCCTACCAACATGTTGGCTATACGACCCACGGGTGAGCCTGTACTCAAGGTAATAACTGGAAACCACTTGATAGGCGCGACAGTTTCCCTATGCACCCCAGCCTGGAGGGTTAAGGGTTTGCACAATAGCCTTCACAGGAGGAACGAAACTAAATTCAGTGAGACTCTGAGGCCGAAGGTGTATGCACAAGGGGTTGTGGTGCTTGTGGATGGGAGACAGTCCCTTGGGAAGGTCGAAATAAGAAAACATGGCTCTTAATTAAACCCAATAACCACGAAGACAATCATCCAGCCAAAAACCCTTCAACCAACACACAGTGGTAATAAGGAACGTGGCTCGAATGATTATGCAACAGGGGGAAGTGAGTGGATTTAATGGAAAGATGACCGGGAATTTGGGAATAACTCATGAAAAGTATTAAGTATGAGGGGTTTTACCACTATATGCATACTCATAAGCTCTTAACTTAAAAGATGAAGCTTATAGTTTTTCTCTTAAGATCTTGATGGATGAAGAAATGGCAAGTAGAAGCAGGAAACAACCGATACCTCGTAAGATAACAACGAAAATATGTAACAAATTCAAGGGCCCTTCAACAGAGAGATCATAACAGCTGTGCAAGCTTGATTTTTATTGACTAACAATGCTTTCCAGGAGTGTCATTGTGGCAGAATTGATCCAACAATATAACCTGACTGAATACTAAAAGATGATAAAGACAAAAATTACAACAAAAGTAATAATGCAAAAATTAAAACAGCAGCAGTAAAAGACAAAAATAAAATGCAGCAAGAAAAAAACAACAACTCAGAAGCAGAAACCAAAGTGTTGTAAAGTAGAAAAAGAAGCACAAAAATTGAAAACAAAGCTAAACTACTAGTATACATAAGATTCAATCAGCAAGGAAAACTTTTCACGCTGGTCCCTTACAATATTTCAAACGAGGACTGCTAATGGTGTGGGAAAACCATTGTCTCTGCAATTCCTTTAAAATTTATGAGTTAGTGTCTAAGAAAAAAGTAATTCGGAAATAGAACAACACTTGAAATCCTGATGTAGCTATCAACCCCTTGATGGATACGATTAAATCATTAAGATAAGCATGGAGACTGACCAACTTATTGAACGTTGTGTGTATAGGCCTTCTCAAGGCGATACTTGTATCAAATAAGCCAGAGGGCAAGTAATTGTAAGACATAGTATCGCGATTAGTAGTGGAAATAGTTTTGTGATAATTTGCCCCTTCTACCTTGATTTTATTGTAACCAAACAAATTGTCAAGTAAGGGCTCCAAGTGTAACTCTATGATCTGTTGTTGAAACATTTCCATACTAAGAGGAGGAAAAGGATTTCTTATAATTGCTTGCCTGAAAGTTCGAAGACTAGTGCAAGTCCTAAAATTTTCAGGGGCCTTCGAAGCAGGTTCTCAATTGGAAACCCCTTCAAGGTGGACAAAAGAAAACATTTCACTTCTTAAGGAATTCCTCAACTCCCTTCGAAAGGTTGCTTCCAACACATAGTTCACAAATCTTTTTTTTTGCCTAGTTGTTTTTATAATATGTCGAATAAGACCTGGATCAAAACCACGAAGACCCGCATTAAACCAAGCAAAAACCTTTTTAAATCCACTAAGTAATTCAACAGATTTCATTTCTTCTTTATCCGAACCCTGGATATTTATTTTAACATTCGAGGAAGATCCATGTGTCATAATGTTCATGGAGATGGTTTTAATCACCTTCAGTTGTGACTCCTCTTCCTTTTCTTTATTTCCTCCAACAGTCAAGGAAAACGAAACCTCGAGAGGATTCAAGCCTTAAGGAATTTCATTATTTTCTACAGATACAATCTTGTCAGGCTTGAGAGGTTCATTTTGACTGATAGCACAATTGCTTTCATTGTTAGGGATGGCCTTCCAGAATTTTTCATTCTCAGAAATGTATGAACGATGTAGAGATTGGAGAGCACAATCAGGCCACTGAGGCGAGAGCTGCTGAGTAGGAGAGGTTGTGAAGACAACTAATTGATCAGTTATTGAATTCAACTCCTTCCTAACGTGAGTGGTGTTAAAAGATAGGAGGTTCGAGACAAGTGCCCAAACAGTTTGGCAATATTGTTCCATCAGCTTGTTGCTAGGAGAGCATGTCTTACGAATCAAGTTCACAACAAGATGAGAATTTTCGAACACTGAAAGGTGACCACAACCAAGATTAAGGGCATTCTTGATGCCTAACAACAAAGCTTCGAACTCAGCAACATTGTTTGAGCAAGCAAACTCCAACCTGTATGACAAATTATGAATCTTTCCTGTAGGGGAAACCAAGATAACACCAACCTCATTACCCTCATTAGAATTTGAACCATCGAAATGCATATGCCACAATTCATCCTCTAAATCAATTATTTCCAGAGGAATACCATCCTCTTCAACGAATATGGAATACACTCTTAGGTCTTCTTCAATATAGTTTACACTAGACTGCGGAACATTCTCTATGTAGGGTGAGATTCTTCCTTCTCTAAGGACTATTATATTCTTTCCATTCCGAGGAACGGAATAGATGTGTCCCATCAAATGAGAGGTATCCACCTATTAGGGCTTTCCAATCTCTCCCCAAGATAATTGAGTAATTGTTTACAGGCATATCAATCCCCTGAATGCTAAGGGTTGTCCTTATCTCGGGATGAGCGCATAAAACCAAGGTTACATCCTTAATCTCGCCTATGGTTGTTTGTTGCAGACTATTATAGGAAAGCATGCTTCTGGCATTTTCGTTTGTACAAGATAAGCCTAGCTCTTCCACAATAATATTTAACATGACACTTGGGCCTGAACCACCATCGATGAGGCAACAATGGGCGATTTTATCCATGATCTTTACATAAATATAAAAAGGGGGATTTTTTAAAGGGTATCTGAAGTTATGTACACCTACTTTATTTACAGAAGAATCCTCTTCACTTACCTCTTCGGAAAGATTGGCTACAACAGAAGATTTTCCTTCCATGAATTGTTTCAGATGCATCTGTTGTTCAGGGACAAAAACCATGTCTAGGAGGGTTGCATCTGCCTTGATGTTGGGCAATTGATTCAAGATATTTTATTTGGAAGAGGGGGGATGAGGAGTGATTCCTTGACTCTCAGGAACTTTGGGAACCTGGGGCATAACAGCGGTTGAAGATGAACTCGGGTTAGAAGAACTGCGAGGAGGGTCAAGTTTGCCTTTTGGGGCATAGGCTTTGTTCCTAGTATTGATGACAATGACATCTTCTGGCTCGGAAAAATCTAGGACATCGATAGTGGCTTCTGGTCGTTTACCAAAGATCTTGTCTCTAGCACTCTTCCTTACCTCACATGTGGTTTCTTCGTGGTGTTCCTCACAAAAATTACACCAACTCCGAGGCAGGATAGCCTTCGTCTGGAAATTATTTTCAACCAGACCTCTAAAAGGAGAAGCAGAAGAGGATGAGGGTCCATGAGTGAGTGGGTTGACAGTACCTTTCTGCTCAAAAACTATCATACAGTTGTTCGTATCTTGTACTAGCTATAAGAGAGCAGACATATTTGTCTGTCTAACTGATTCTCCCTGGGGTAGACCAGTTCGTTCACGCTGTTCCTCATACTCTGAACAAGTGTACAGAGCGGAACCGAGATTATCAATGGCCTTTTCTTCAAGCCTGTGATGGTAAGGAGAAGGCAATGCATTGTAGTAATGCATGAAGGTGGCTTGGTTCTGAGGGCAGATAAGTTCGGGGATTTGATTATACGACTTGGTGAAATGCAAGTTGAAGGACCTGATGGTCTCACCATCTTTGTAAGTGACGTTGTTGTACTCCCTTAACTTCTCAGCGGGGCTTTTGGATTGCCCGTAAGTGGATTGAAACCAATAAATCAATTCCTCTCAAGTAGACAAGATCTTAGGAGGAAGGTCAAATAAATCGTCCGCAGCCTTTCCTTCCAAGGAATTGACAAACATGCACATGCAAGTGTCGTTGTCTTTAGCCCCTATATTATGACAAGCATTCGAAAATGCCACTAGGTGTTCATTAGTACTGATAGTGTTATTTCCTGAAAACTTAGGCAAATGCTCTTTAAACTTCGGAAGCGGGCGAGTAGCAGGTGTTAGGTTAAGAGGAGAAGACACATGCCATGGTGTGGTCATGGCATCTTCTTTGAACTGAAAAAGGCCGTACTTTTTAATGAATTTGGTGGGGTTTGTAGTAGATTGGACCGGGATATGGTGGCTGTACAAGCTACCAATCACCGATGACGATGAAGATTAGGAAGATGGAGCACTTCCAGTGCCACCATAGCCACCACTAGATGCCATTTTGTGGATGATAGGTGAGGAAAAGAAAGACGAGTTGGATGAATAAGATAAATTTCTCCTTAGAGCACTTTGTTGGGTAGATAACACAACGTTTCTCCTTCCTATTTCAGCAATAGGATTGATTTCAGGCGACAAGCTTCTTCTTCTTTTAGAAGCACAAGAATCTAAGGACATGAAAGAAAGGCCAGAACTGAAGAAATGAAAGGTTATTGCTGATTTCTGGGCTCCCTACGTCTAGCTTCCAATTGTTCTTGGCCACTAATATCTCTTTCAATTCCTGCCCAAGAACGGTTAAGCTCAGCACGGGTCCTAGCAGTGTCTAAAATAGTATGAAACAGGTTCAAAGCAATGTTGGTCTGGTCTTGGAGACCGGGCTCAAGATTGGGTTGTCTTGCAACAGGAACAGTCATGAATAAAAAAATATAAAAGAAAGATGTATCGATGAAAAATTGAGTATAGAATATATCCAGAGAGATATCGAAGATCTCCCCAGTATGGTCGCCAAATAAATGTTGAGGACAAGATATGAATTGATCTTACTCAAGCATTTTCAGACATTACTTGGCTAAAGTAAAGTAGACGGGAATATCACCCTATGCTTATAGCCAAAAATAATATATATCTTAACTCACAAGTATTAATTACAAGTGCTTAGGCTAGTCTTTTATCAACAAAAAGCTTGCTAGAAATTCACTTTTTATGTATTTTTCTGAAAATTTTAGTTGCTGAAATAATTGTAAGAACATAAGTAAAGACACCAAGATCGTAATCAATATAGATGAGACATAAAAAAATCCATTGTTTCATTCCAATTCACCAAAGAGTCATGGTCTTTACAAAACTTCACACAGAAATCTTGGACCAAAGTCAAACTTAGAAATCCCCGATGGAACATAGAAAAGGACCTCTGACAGAAAATCAAAACTGAACTCTAAAAGCTAGATCAACTTTCCACATATTACTGGCCACTCAACTCTACACAATAGCCTTTATCAGTCATTAAAGTTAATTCACAAACAGACAAGTCTACACAGACTATCAAAGATAGATCAACACCTCTAAAGAACAAGTGTCTGAATGATTTGATTCAGCCTTGAATGTTGTTGTCTACAAGAAGACCCTGCTATCACAAAAGAGAATTAGGCTATGATGAATATATGATTGAATGAAAACTAAACTATCTCAACATAAATCAAAGAGCAAACCTTAGCATGCTTTGTGCTTCTATCCTCCTCTTGTTCCTCCCCTTAGTTCAGATTTTAACAATTTAGAATTGGTTAGAGTAGTTGAACTAACTTATTAGTTAAGCTAACATAAGGCCTTAACTAACTTTAGTTAAGGAAGGGGGGGAAAATAATAATCATAATAGGGTCATAATTAAATAATAACTAATAGTTGGGACCCCCTTGTGACTCCCCTAGTTACAACAATCATTACATCATAACATAATCCATTTGTTAAGCAAACACACCCCTTGTGTCTCCCTTCAAAACATATTTTCCTTTGACCATTTTAGCTCATAAAACTTGAAAATAATTCAGACTAATACTCATATATCCAAAATAAAACATGTTGTCTAAAATCCATGGAGTCCACTGTCCTAAAACAATAAAGGACATAAAAATTAAAACCCATATTTTCCAGTCTGTGAAGGAACCCTTCCTTGGTTGCTGCTGTCACCTCCCGATTTCCCTGAAATTGCCTTGAGTTGGGCAGATCCTTTAGGCTTTATCTCACTAATTACATGGGAACAATCATCCCTCAGATGCATCCGTGAAGACACGGATTTGTTAGAGTCATCAGAGGGTGAGGAAGGGGCAACGACAACTTTTCCTCTAACAGATGCATGGTGGGCTTCAATCTTCAATCTCTTGCTGGCATGGGAGGATTGCACTAGTGAGTGGTTAGGGGTAGCTTGGGCAATGGGGTTCAAAGGTGGGGGAGCAGACAAGGTTAAGTTTGGCCAGCCATGGTGTTGGGAGACTGTCGGGTGAACAATCTCCTACCACCCATCATTTTTCGGGACTTCAGGATGTAAATAGACATGAGGAGGCACATGTATACTAGGGGCTTGAGGGGCTTGGAAGGGAGGCCTTTCAGACCTTGGTTCGACTATCCCCTGTCCAATCCAATTAAAGAACCCAACATGGGACAATTGGCCAAGCTCTTCAGAATCAACATCAAAATGTATTGAGAACCTAGGCCTCCTTGGGCCTCGGTTCCAGTTACCTCTACATTTGTTTCCTCGACCATGGCTTCCCCGACTGAAAAAACTCATCCTGCATATGTTAACAATTAGAAAATAGTCTTTTAAATAACCATGCATGACAACTCCTTAAAAATACGAAATAGATTTGGCTCAGAATGTATGAGGCTCATGCAATCCAATCCATACAAATTGTTCTAATGTTAATCAATGAGCACGGGGGTGGAAAAAATGTTCAGGGATACATGAGGGGTTTGTAATTTGCAAAAAAATGATATAATGAAAGGGAAGATATATGATCACTGCTCAATGATAACAACAATCAACTGTAAGCAAACCAATAAACCTCACTGCAATCCACGCATAATTCTACTATTTCTATCCCATATAACACAAAAATTTTCTTAGCCATGATCCATATCAGAACAGGGGGTGAAAAGTGAATATGGGATATGTGAGGGGGTTGTAATTAGTGGAAAATGAGACAATGAGAGGGAAAAAAAAATGTTTACTGTTCATGAGATTAATCAAGCAATCCATAACATCAACCAACAATCAGATGACTGAGTAGTAATTCCTGTGTATTTAACTAGTTCATTATCCAATACAACGCCATTATGAAACACAAGTACTTCACAAAATTTGTAAGAGGTTATGTTCCTTTTATTCGTACATTCTGCATGTTATAACAGTCAACAACAATAGTCAATCTGTAACCATTAACATCCATCATTTCCATACATTTCTCCAATCCACTTCTGTATTTGAAAGTAGTGTTTCCAAAAAATAATGATGAAGACTCTACTTCTGTTAATAGAGCCAATCCAGATCTTGTAATGATATTTGTTACCATACATATATATGCAGTAGAAAAATCAAAATGATCAAGACCTCACATATCATGCCTGAAAGGCAATTGACTATAACCAACAGTCACTATTTAGACACAGGCTATGTAGAAGCCAATTTCCGAAACGCTGTAACCATGTCACTGTGTAACAAATATCTCAGTGTGACTTAAAAATGAGCCAAACATCCCACATAACTGTCATCAACAGTGATCAGTTGCAAAAAGACAAATTCATTTAGAATTCAGAGGTATCACTGGGCATACAAAGCAAGCCATCCATATTATATGCGGTGCACAACTGAGAGGATTCCACAGTGTCATAAGTCCCATAACCACACAGCAATATATAACCACGATATAACTCAAAAAAACTTCAGTTTGGGCCATTTATTAAGTTGCCTGTGAGTGACCAGGATGCACACATTCAAGTGCACTATACCAATGACAAGAGATGCAGTAAACATATCCAATCCAAACTTCTAATTCTTAGAACATCTGCTATAGGACGCGACATGTGTGAACCACACCAAACCCTTGTGACAAAAAAAATGAACCAAATAACCAACATGCCCGTCATCAATCGAAACATCATAAGTGTGAATATTAGTGACTATATATCAACTAACAAATGCCACTGTGGTAGAGGAACAACCAACCGAACAAGCCATGGTAGCTATGCATAACCAGGCATCCAATCGACACAGGGTAGAGGCCCTTCCATAAAAATCGTTGAGTTACTTAGCACAAGGCGGGTGATTGTGACCTTAAAAAGCAGATAGCAATGCAAGGATTATGTTAATATCACAGAGGCAATGACGAGAAGCCATACCAACATGATGGCTATACGACCCACGGGTGAGCGCATACTCGAGGTAATAGACCACAATAATTGGAAACCACTTGATAGGCACGACAATTTCCCTATGCACCCCAGCCTGGAGGGTTAAGGGTTTGCACAGTAGCCTTCACAGGAGGAACGAAACTGAATTCAGTGAGACTTTGAGGCCGAAGGTGAATGCAGAAGGGGCTGTGGTGCTTGTGGACGGGAGACAGTCCCTTGGCAAGGTTGAAACAAGAAAATAGGGCTCTTAATTAAACCCAATAACCGCAAAGACAATCATCCAGCCGAAAACCCTTCAACCAACACGCAATGGTAATAAGGAACTATCACTCAGGAAGATTAACAATCCAACAAATTTAACTGATGAAATCTGAACCATCTATTTTCCATTTAAATCCAAAATTCTACACAGTTGCAGCACTCATGACAAACACAAACCCACACAACTGAGCCAAAATCATTTCATAACCAGAGTGAAGTCAAGAATGGCCAAAAGGGACATACCTGTTAATCGAAATCCTTAAGACAAGGGGTGGTCGAGCGGTTTCACCCTGCTAAAAATCCGGAGCGTGAACACAAAAGCAAGATCAACAATAGTCCAACTAGGATGGCAGCCAATGAGAAGGGTAAATGTGACGTGCAATAAATGCATGTCGCCTCCACCCTCGTCTCATTTACTCCATAGTACATGCCAACAAGCCTTCCATTAACACCATTAATCAACTAGTGCATCGATAGTATCAATACATTCAAACCATAGCATAATCCAAGTTCACATAATAATTCAACAAATTGCAATCACCTTGCCAAATGCACCACCTATGTTTTCATTTCTAATATAACTCAAATAAATTGCTTGACCTCTATACAGTCTAAACGATCATGTATAGAATCATCACCAAATAGTGTGATCAACAACAACCCGAAACATATCATAATCACCATAAAAACGCAAGCCATCACTTCCATGAGCCACCAACGTTATAACATATGTATATCACCTACCGATCCCTTTAAGCAATGCATAACCAATGCATTATCACCTTGCCAAATGCGCCACCAAAATTTCCTCCATATGCATATACAATGTAATTTAACAATATTTCATAGCCATTTCTTTGTTAGCTAGAGCTTAACCACTATCAACAAGTATTTTGATGCATATAGTATTGTAGAGCTAGGTCTCTTTTTATTTTGCATTAGATATAGTATTTTACTTTTCCTCAAAATGCCTTTCTGTAATTTTCACTAACATTTATGTTGTACAGGCGAGAAGAACAAATACCATAAATGAATAGCAGGCTGTAGAATCATGAAGGAACAATATCTCATCCTCCATATGCATATACAATGTAATTTAACAATATTTCATAGCCATTTCTTTGTTAGCTAGAGCTTAACCACTA
>JASDQU010308158.1:49912-71533 GCA_032191745.1 Picea mariana
AAATACATATCATGAGCATTCAATATATCATCAACACCATAATTCAATGCATAAACATCACGTAAACACAATACACCATAATTTGATGTGGAAACCCAATCCAGGAGAAAACCACAAAATGCTTTTCTTATTTATAAAATAGTACACTCATTGGAAGCACCAACTTTTTATTTCTTTAGGTACAACTGGAAGGAGGCTCCAACCACCCATTTATAGGCTGCAACCCGAAGAAGCTCCAACTCCCTAATTTATCGGCTCCAACCGGAAGGAGGCTACAACCCCCTTTCCTTGCCCCATCCAACCGGCCTAAAATATAAAAGTAGACCAATCTGTCACTACCTTTGTTGCTGTAACTGATAACCTATTGTTGTTGGTGTTTCTGATACTTCTGTTGCTACTACTGATTTCGATATCTCATAAAAAATGCAACCACACATACCTCATACCAAGATTCACAAGAGAGTTCTCCAAATCAAATGCTTATGAATCTCTAAGACATATTTGTTTTTGATTTCTTCAGAATACACACCCTAATATACATAAAAGGACTTGAGTTTTAGATCCATGATCTTTTCTTCACAGGTCCATAACCCATACACTGCCTGCTCCCGGATGTCCATGCTTTTCCTCAGTGCAGCCTGCAGATGTCCATGCTTTTTGTCTTAAAACCCGTAGGTTTACACAAGGAACCTATGTGTGTAACTCTTTCTTTGTACGCTCGGCTCGTGCAAACTTATACCTTCACTAGACTTCACCAACTTCTTCTCACTACCTCATATCTGCTAATTAATATTCATAGAAGTTATTTTCCAATTGACTCTTCTCTGTGTTTTAATGAGGATCTCATGATGACATGCAACTGACATAGGATCTCATGATGACATGAAACTCACATGCAACTTGTTAACTTCTGTTTACAGTTACTTTAACATGCAACTGGCATGCAACTTGTTAACTTTTGTTTACATCTCCTTTGCCTTGACATGAAACTTTCTAACTTCCTGTTCAAGGGTAGAAATCAATGACAACCAATCTTTCAACAATTCAATGACAACCACTCTTTCAACAATTAATATTTCAACAATATGCCCTTTTGGAATTGATGGAAACACTTAGACACAACACTTCTCATGCTCATGTTGGCTCCCCCTATCTTCACGCGTCTTTTTATCATTTCCATGCCTATGTTTTTCTCTCCCCCTTTGACATCAATGGCAAAGGGTGACTTATCCTTGGGGATGCTCCCCCTATATGTAAGCCTCTGATCTCTATTGATGTTTCTCTTCATCCTGCTTCCTCATGTAAATATTTGATAAAAAGAATTCAAAAAGGATTCAAGTCTTTCATGATTACTGCTGCTCTCCCCCTGTCTTACTGTGCCAACTTCCATGTAGATCAATGTGGGGGTGAAACTACTCCTAGGTTTTGTCCAAAATACTCAAAAGTCTCCCTCAAAAGATGATTTGTATTTATGAGCAGAACGAAATGGAACACAACTCTATAAAATTAACACAGAGATACAGTGAACAATAACATAGATACAATGAAACTTAACTTCTATTGAATAAAGAAATCGACTGAAACTGTAAAATGCAGAATGAAACAATTTTCCTCGAATGGTGGTAGCTAATCTATGAGAAGAGATGTGGTGGCCACGCGCATTCACCTGAGTCCATTACAATGAGACCTTCAGGCCTTTTTAGCATCAAGAAGTAATTAGAAAATCCTAGACATCCAAAAACCTAACCCTAGGAGATGAAGCGCCAAAAGTCATGTGGGCCTCGATTGGGTAAGTTGGTACATCAACTTCTCGGGACCGTAAATTTTGCATATGATCTCCGTTTTAGGCACGCAATAGCTCGTTGGAAAGGTCTATTTGAGGACTACACATGCTGTCATAACAATGATTTAAGATATAATGTTACTATGGCAAGCCCAAAAAATGTTGTTTAGGGCTTCAAAACGACCTTGAAAGTTTAGGACCTGAAAAGCTAAAAAAAACCAGACAAGATGAAAGCTGTACATGAGCAAGTTGGAAGAGGTGGGTGGCCATTGATATACACCTGGATCAATACCCCCCCTTAGGAAGCAATAGTCTTCATTGCATTGAGTTCCACCATCAAATGATGAAATTTCTGTTGAATCTGGCCCCAGGTGAACCATTTGCCTTGGTGCAGGAGTCACCTCGCTTTGACAACATGATAAAGTTGAAGCTTTTGTTGGGGAGTGCCCTTGACCTGTGTGTCCACAATCTAATCAGTGGATGTATGTTCCATGTAGTCTGGGTTGAGCTCTGTCAGTGTCAACTGTTTTGCTATCTCTGAGGTGTCCAATAATGGTGGAAAGTATGGACGAAGGAGGTCCACATTAAACATTGGGTGCAAGCCACGGATGGGGGGAATGTTGATCTCAAAAGCAATATCACCCATAACCTCGGTGATGGTGTAAGGTCCATAACAGAGTGGACAAAGCTTCTGATGGGGTCTTGTAAGGCATTCTTTTTGCAAATGAAAGCAAACTTTATCTCCCACCTGAAACTTGTGTGGCACCTGATGTTGATCATGGTGTTGCTTGTACTTGGCCTTGGACTTCTACAAAATATCCCGAATCTGTTGGTGGATGTGATAGATTCGTTCAATGAACCAAGTGGCTTCGTCAGTTTCGGTTTGAGCATGGGATGATTCTTCCTAGGTGGACGCAAGGGGTAGTGCAACATCCATGGGACCAATGGTTGAAATCCCAACCACACCTGAAAGGGGTGTGGTTGGTTGAGTTATGTATGGCTTTGTTGTAACTTTGTTGAACATAGGGAAGACTCTCATCCCATGTGCGTGAGTGCTTGGAATTGTACATGCACAAGATATGCAGGATCATCCTATTGACGACCTCGGTTTGTCCATCCCTTTGTGGGTGGAAGGAAGTGGATTTGGTGAGCTTGGTGTCCAGCCGTGAACAGAGGCTTGACCAAAATGTGTCGAGGAACTAACTGTCTTGATTTGAGACGATGGTTTGTGGTATCCCAAAATGTTCGCACACTTGTTCGAAGAAGAGCTTGGTAGTGGCCTCCATTGTGATGCACTTCTTGTAGGTGGACATAATCGCCATCTTGGAAAATCGATCAACAACCACAAAACACAGTCATTTCCCTGCTTGGTTGAAGGAAGGCCCGACATGTAGTCCATCGAGATGGATTCCTAGGGCATGTTGGGAGTCGATAGAGGGGTGTACATGCATTTTTTCTTAATGGTTGGTTTGGAAATGGCATAGGCCGTGCATGAACCAATATACTTGCTAACATCCTGTCGAAGTTTTGGCCAATAGAAATGTTGTTGCAACACTGCCAATGTCTTTTCTACACCAAAGTGTCCTACCACCCGACTATAGTGAGCTTCCAAAATTAGCTTCGCTTACTCACTTGATGAGATGCAGAGATAGCCCAGATGGCACAACAACCCCATCCCGAAGATGGAAATAAGTGACAATTGTGTTTAAGCCCAACATATGGTAGATAGTGGCGAAGTCAAGATCTCTCTCATAGAGTTGGGGCCATCGAGAGGTCTCATGTATGCAGGAGTGTAGCACCGTTGTTAGTGCTACAACTGGAGGTCGACTGAGGCAGTTAGTGATGCAATTGGTGCTCCCTGTCTTATACTTGATGTTGAGATGGAACTGTTGCAAGTATGTGGACCATTTCTTATGGTGGTCATTCTACAATTTTCCTTGTGTCTGCATGAACTGTAGAGGCTTATGATTAGTGTGAATGACTCTCTCCTTCTCGAGAATGTAATGCCTCCACTGGCGACAAGCTTGTACAATGGAGTACATTTCTTTGTTGTAAGTGGGGTACTTACAAACAATATCTGATAGTGTCTCACTATGGTAGGCCATGAGATGTCTATGCTGAGTGAGAAATGTGCCCACAACATAGTCTGAAGCATCTCTCTCTATCTCAAAAGGCTACTATAGGTCAGGTAAGGAGACTACCGAGGATGAGCACAAGCACTGCTTCAAATCATCGAATAATTTCTCTTGCGACTGGCCCCACACGAACTTTGCCTTGGCACCACCCTCGGTCACTTGGCTAAGGGCCCATGCAATGTGGGAGAATCCCAACACGAACCTATGATAGAAATTGGCAAGGCTTATGAAGCTTGGAAGCTTAGTGAGTGTGGTCAAGGCTGGCCAGTCACGAATGACTTAGATCTTGGCTAGATATACACGCACCCCATGCTCATCAACAATGTAGCCTAGGTACTGGACCCTGTTCATGTCGAAGGGGAATTTTTCCAAATTTTCATATAACTTATGTTGTCGTACAGTGTACATAACCTGTTGAATATGTTGCAAGTGTTCCACCCAACTCTTCCTGAAGATGAGGATGTCATCCAAATACACCACCAAAAAATAATTGGTGAAAGGCCACAAGATATTGTCCATCATCCTCATGAAAGTTGTTGGGGAATTCGTCAACCCAAAGGGCATGACTGACCATTCAAAAATACCTTCTTTGGACTTGAAGGCAGTTTTCCATACATCAGTCTGCTCTATTGGGACCTGGTGGTAGCCAGACTTTAGATCAATCTTACTAAAGTTTTTGGCCCCCTTGAGCTGGTCAAGGAGATCATCAATTCAGGGAATTGGGTATCGATTCCTGACTATAATTTTATTTAGGGCCCGATAATCAATGCAGAGTCGCCAGGTCCCATCTTTCTTCTGCACAAGCACGATTGGGCTTCCACAAGATGATGAGATTGGTCAGATGTACCCCTTTTCGAGCAGATCTTAGATCTGACACTGGATTTCTTCATTTTCTGACAGAGAGCGTTGATAGACTGGCCCATTGGTTAGCAGTGCGCCGGGGGTTAGATCGATTGAATGCTTGACCTGAAATTGCAGAGGTATCCTAGTGGGTGAGGAGAAAATGTCTTTGTATTCTTCCACGACCTTATGCACTTAATTCTGTTGCGTGGAGAGACCTGCCGCAGAGGCCATGGATGTGGCTGCAACCTTCCGCTCAATTTGAACGCGAATCACGAAGAAGACAAATTTCCCAATCTGAGAGATGACCTTCCTGCAATGCTTGGCAGAGACCAAGAAAATGGAAGTAATTGGGACTACCTCAGATATCCGATACAATTTCTTGTGCTAAGTAATAATAACGCTACGAGGCGTAAACTCATATACAACATGACGTTTCCATAAATAAGGTTGGCCCAAAAGCACATCACAAACTTTAAGAGGGGTGACATGACATAATACCTCATCTTTGAAGGGCTTGATGTCATAGGGAAAGCGACACTGTTCGCTGACGTGGAGATTGTTCCTTGGTGGAGCCATCTGATGGTGTACAAATGTGGGTGCGGTGTTTTCGGCAGATCCAACTACTTGATGACCTTCGCTGAGATTAGGTTCTTCTTTCTACCGCTATCAATGATGAAGTGCAACGAAGTACCTTTCACCTACATATGTGAATGAAAGAGACACTCACCTTCCTCTTGTTCATTAGTTTCACTGGGCTAGATCTTCGTGGTAGAAACTGTGGCACTGTGTTCTACGTCATTGATCTGTCTCCCTTTTTTTGGTTATGACTTAGAGTCATAACCCACATCTGATTCATATGTTTTCACCTCGGCCACCATTGACTACTTTGAGTGAGATTCAATGGTGTTATGCTAGGGAATCTTTTGGAACTTGCAGCACTTCCCAGTGTCTTTCTTTGTCTTCCCATTGTTCTTCTTTATTTGCAACTTAGACTGGTTGTCCCGAGGTTGTCCATCCTTGCTCTATCATTTATTCTAAGGTTGGGGCTATCTTTAACTTGCTTCTGTTGTGAGGGTTCACAGACCCAAACTGTCGCGTGTTTTGTTTAAGCTTATGCTCGATTTTGACAACATATCGATAGGTCGTGCACAAGGACGAGATGTCTAGGAACTCCATTTCTGTCTAGATTTATCTATGCAGACTGCCGCAATACTTGAGCACCAGATGTCGCTTAGATTCTTTGATATCCACCATGGTGCGCAAGGTATGGAAGACATTGGTGAACTCTGGCACTTTTTGGTCCCTTTCTTGCTGTCGTGCGGTCCATCTTGTATATAAGTTGTCATAACTTCCAATAGGGTAGTATTGTTCCTTAATCCTTGAAAGAACCCCAAGTGGGTGCGACTGCAAATAAAAGAGATTCATCTATTTCCTTTTGCTCACAAAAATTCCCCCACCAATCTTAGACATGGGGGACGACCTTAAGGAGCGCAAATGTAATGTTTTCTCTGTCGAAAAAGTTATGGACAGAAAAATACCCTTTTATAAGGTTTAACCATTTGTCTACAACATTCGCATCTATCTGAGCTTCAAATATAGGAATATCAAAGTTGATCTATACCTTAAAGGGGGCATCGCCTCCGCTTGAAGAAGATGTGTCGCCTGTTGGCATTCGTTGAAGGATTTGCTAAAAATTATTCATCATCTCATTTCTCTGTCACACGAGTGCTTCCTCGAGCAACAATTTGAAGGGATCTCCTACCCCATCATCTCTCTTTTCTTCCCCCATGGGTGACTGTCGGGTTCGGAGAGGTCGATCTTGCAAAGGATCAACTGGTTTGAGTCCCAACTGCTTATGCCCTGACCTGTTTGGGGACATGCACAAAGAAACAAATAAAGAGAAGACTGCTCTGATACCACTGATTCAGATTTATGAGCGGAACAAATTGAAACACAAATCTATAACATTAACATTGAGATACAGTGAACAATAACATAGATACAATGAAACTTAACTTCTATTCAGTAAAGAAATATGTTGAAACTGTAAAATGCAGAATGAAACAATCTTGCTCGAGTGGTGGTGGTAGCTAATATTTGAGAAGAGATGTGGTGGCAACGTGCATTCACCCGAGAATAGTACAATGATGCCTCCAAGCCTTTTTAGCATCAAGAAGTAATAAAAAAACCCAAGACATCCAAAAAACTAACCCCAGGAGATGAAGCGCCAAAAGTCATGTGGGCCCTGATGGGGTAAGTTGGTACATCAACTTCCCGAGGTCGTAACTTTTGCATATGATCTTCGTTTTAGGCGCACGATAGCCCATTGGAAAGGTGTATCTGAGGACTACACATGTTGTCATCACACACTAACTTTATTTATAATGTGACTGTGGCGAGCCCAAAAACAGTTGTTTAGGGCCTCAAAATGGCACAGAAAGTTTAAGACCCGAAAGTTAGGAAAATACTGCTAAGATGAAAACTGTATGTGAGCCAATTGGAAGAGGTGGGTTGCCACCGATATCCACCTGGATCAAAAGAGGTTTGGTGAAGATATTTGCAATCTGTTCTTTTGTTCCTACATACTCTACCATGATGTTCTTCTCCGTAACATGTTCCCGTAGAAAGTGAAACTTGATCGAAATGTGTTTCATTTTGGAATGCATCACTTGATTCTTATAGATACTTATAACATTGGTATTATCACATAATATCGAAATAGGCTCGTCATATTCCACTTGTATGTCCTGCAAAGTTTTCTTCATCCAGAGAACATGTGTACAACATGTTGTTGCTGCAATATACTCTACTTTTGTTGTGGACAATGATATTGAAGACTGTTTCTTGCTCAAGAATGATACTAGACAATCACGTAAGTAGAAGGATGCTCCACTTGTACTTCTTCTATCATCAAAACTTCATGCCCAATATGCATTTGTGTATGCAACTAGAGATATATCATTCTCTTTTGGATACCATGATCCATAGCCGTCTGTTGCTTTGAGATATATGAATATTCTTTTTACTGCCATAACATGTGTTTCTTGAAATCTTGCAACCTGTCCAAATTATTGTATCACATCCGGTCTGGATGATGTCACATATAGTAAACTGTCAATAATCGATTTGTAGAGTCTCTGATCTGCATCCTTGGATTCATCATCTTTTCTCAATCGACAACTAGTCTACATGGGAGTACTTACGTGATTGCAATCTACCATTCCAAACTTATTTAACATTTCTTTGATATACTTGGTCTGGGATATGAAAATACCTTTATCTTGCTGACATATGCAGAGTCCCAAAAATAAATACAACTCACCAAGTAATGATGTTTCAAATTCATTCTGCATGTCTTTAGCAAATTTCTGACTCATCCTATCATCATCACTTCAAAAATTAATGTCATCAACATAAAACTCAATTATCAATATACTACCTTGATTTACCTTTATGTAGAGATTGTTTTATGCACTGCCTTTCCTAAACCCTTGTTGTCGTAGATACCTGTCCAATATTTAATACCATGCTCTAGAGGATTTTTTGAGTCCATACAGTGCCTTCTTGAATATGAAAACATAATCTTCTTTTTTTGACAGTAGAAATCCTTCTGGTTGTTCGATGTAGACTTATTCTTCTAGTTCATCATTTAGGAAGGTTGATTTTATATCCATCTGATACACTTTGATTTTCTTCGAACATGAATAAGCCAAGATCAACATGTTTGCTTCCATTCAGGCAAATGAGACAAAAGTTTCTTCAAAATCTATTACTTCAACCTGAGCATATCCCTTGCATACTAACCTTGCTTTATTCTTGGTTACATGTCCATCCTCGTTCAACTTGTTTTTGAATACCCATTTTGTGCCAATCACGTTCTTATTCTTAGGCATTGGAACAAGTTCCCATGTTTCAATCTTTTGGATCTTATCTAGTTCTTCTTCCATAGATTTGATCGAGTGTTCATCAGTGTTGTCTTCTTCAAAACTGTTGGGTTCAACTGTGGACAACAATGCTCGATGTCTTTGTTCTAGTGAGCGTAATTTTCTTTATGTTTCAACTCCTGCATATTTATTCCTAATGATCTATTCTAGTGGATGATTTTTCTGCACTCGTCAGCTAGGAGTTTTGGGAGATATCTAAATATTTTGTTGGTCATCTTCCTCTTAGTTTGCTTCTGGCTGCTCTTCTTCTCTCAAATCTTCATCTCCTTCTTACTCTGTCGAGTCTCTTCTTTCTTCTTTGGGATTTCATACACTTGTCTCATCAATTTGTACATTGATCCTTTCCACTATTTTGTTGAGTCTCATATTGAAACACTTGTATGCCTTGATCTTGCTTGAGTACCCGACAAATATGCCTTTGTCAACTCGGGAGTCAAATTTTCCGATCTCGTCATATTCTCTTTTGATATAGCATTTGCTTCCAAATACTCTAATATGCTTCACATTTGTCAGTCTTCCTTTCCATAGCTCGTAGGGAGTCTTATCGGTATTACTTATGAGCATTCGCGTGTTCAGGATATGAACTGCTGTATGTACTGGCTGTGCCCAAAATATGTCACCCAACTTGGAATCTTTCAACATGGTTTTGGCCATTTCCTATACTATCCTATTCTTTCTTTCAGGGACTCCATTTTGCTGAGGTGTCATGGCTATAGTGAATTGCGTTTTTATCCCATGTTCGCCACAAAAATCCATGAATTCTTTTGATGTAAACTCTCCACCATTGTTTGATCTCAAACATTTGATTTTCAAGTCTATCTCTGTTTCAACCATCTCTTTGTATATCTTGAAGTGTCTGAATGCCTCTGAATTCTTGAGAAAACAAATTGCAGTCATTCTTGTGTAGTCATCAATCAATAACATGAAGTACTATTCATCATTTATTTACTTTGTTCTCGTTGGTCCACATAGATCGATAATTACAATTTCCAATGGTTTTGTTGTTGAGTACTCCTTTGATTTGAACTTGGTCCTAGTCTATTTTCCTTGTAGACAATGTTTACATAGAGTATTCGCTAGCTTTGAAATTTCAGGCATTTCTTTTACTGCTTCCTTTCTGTTGATTTTGACAATATTGTCAAAGTTCATGTGACCCATTTTTCTGTGCCAGAGCCAACTTTCATTTTCCTTTCCTAAACAACAACTTTCTTTTCTAATTTCATTCAAAACATATATGTTGTTCGAAGTCCTTATGGTTGTCACCACTAACTTACTTGATCCTTCTTTCCTAATTTCACATTTATCTGAGTCAAACTGATGTGCGTGTCCTTGATTGCACATTTGACTTACACTTAGCAAATTATGTTTCATATCTTCGACCAGTAGAATATTTTCTGCCATGGCATCTTTGCTTGCAAGCTTAACTGTGCCTCTACCTATAATTTTAGCTGAATGATTATTGCTGAATGAAACTGATCCATATCTTTCTTTTTTCAGAGTTGGAAACCTGTTCTTGTCACTTGTCATATGCTTTGAACAACCACTGTCAAAATACCAATCATTTTTTTGTGTTAGGTTTGTAGAGCAAGTGAATATTGATTCTACTTTCTTTTCCATATCTCTTGTCGTTCTGATATATGACTGATAATGTTCTACTTTGATTCCCTGGGTGTAATAGTCAATCTACAATTCTTTTCTACGTGTCCAAAATTTTTGCATTTGTAGCATTATACTTCATTTCCCAATAAAGCAAAACTTTTTTGATTTCTACTGTATGCTTCATAAGATTTCATGGGATAACTATTATTTAAGTACCTTTCATAGTTGCTTCTATTCTTAGCATAGGCTCTACAGTTTACAAGTTTATGTCTAAAATAACACAATTAAAACAACGACCAGAAAAGAACCTTTGATACCTAAGAGTAGATGATCTTCGTTGCGATTCACTCCTTTTGAATGCGTCTTCCTGAGTCTTCTTTATTTATAGAATGTTCTTCTTTGGGGGCTTGCATTCTTCGTCTTTGACATAATCTCTGACAATCTATGCATAGCTTCTTTGTTTTGCTTCTTGTTTTGTTGTCTTGGAGCTTGATCCTTTCTCATTCTGTACTTGATTTTATCCTAGTCCGGATCTGTCATTGGATGGTCTTTGACTGCTGATTATTTGATCCAATGTTCTGGTGCTCTTCTGTTGCATGTCTTTCTTCTGAAGATCTTTCCTTAAAGAGACTATTTCTGCTTTCAATCATTTTCCCCTTTTCTTCTAACTGACTTCTAAGTATTTCTTCAATTATTTTGTCTTCTTCTATTTGAATTTTTAGATTCGTGATCATCTACTTGATTTATTTAGAGTTGGAATTCTGAGATCCCCCTTTCATTTTTAATTCTACGTTGAGTGACTTGTTTTTCTTTCTTTCCTTCCTAAGTTATTCTAATGCATTGATTAGCTCTGCTTTGACATCGACTTCACCTTCTTCTTCATAATCATATTCTACTACCATGAAGAGTACTATTTCTGAATCACTGTCACTATCATTATCCTCCTCGTCTGATGAGGAATTGTCCTCCTTTGAGTAGAAATTTTTCTTGAAGAATTTCCTTTTGTTTCTTCTCTTGTTTCCTTTTTGATATTTCTTTTCTCTTTTAGAAGCTTCTTCTTCATCACTATCTTTATTCTTACGAGGAAATTTAGAAGCAAAACGACTAATACCGCCACAATTAATACATTTCAATGGAAGCATATATTTATACTTGTCGGTTCCGTTCTTTAATTTCCTTACCAAGTAAGCCATCTCTTCATCTTTGTCTGAATCATCTCTACAACTGCAACCTAGTTTTGAATTTTTCTTGTTCTTGTTCTTTTTCTTCTTGGATGCCTTGAAAGTTGTTGGACACATCAACCACACTAAGAGGGGGGGATGAATCAGTGTGAGGCTCTTTTTACACTTCTTTAAAAACTTTAGTTAGCAATCACCATTTACTCATTAGCTCCATTCACACTTGGTTTCTTGCATGTAAACATATCTCAACAAAAAACATCAACAATAAAGAACTTTGAACCATCAGGATAATGAACACAAAGAGCACCAGGTATATGTTTAAGCTTTTTGTATTATATGTTACAGGAGACTACAATCTCAGGTTTTATCAACACGAACTGAAAAGAGAACCAAATCAAAGAGAACACCAAATCTCAATTGCAAGACCCAACCTGCATATCTCAGCACCAACCAAGATGTGAGGAATCCAACCCTCAATTACAAGACCCAACTTGTAGATAGAAAACAATCCGTCAAACTGTACCAACAATCTATAACAAGACAAATGCATCAACTATGCATAACACAACCTGTCACATCAACCTATCTCATCAATCTCATCATCCAAATCTGATCTACTCACAAAGATCAATCATCAGGTCAACTCTCAACCATATGCATAATATCACCAAGTTAACCAACAAGATACCTCTAGCAATACACCATACTCTCCATAAACCAAATACCATAAACCCTTACACAAGACCATGTGCCAAAACCATACCTTTAATCCTGTAATAATCATCAATAACTATACCATACCATGCAACAATTGGAAGAATTCAAATATGCATATTTGACGTGGTTATCGAACTACCAACTTTTTGCAGCTGCCAAATCTATTGTCGCAGTTTTGCTGCCACTGTTCCATTTTTCTGCCGTGAATTTGATCTATCAATAATACCTGTCATAAACCTTTCACCAAACAATAGATATTCAATAGGCTTAAAGATCACACTAATAATAGACCCTTTCTCTGTTATTTGTACTTCTCCAAGTAGCTTCCTCTAGGAGTTATCTTCTAACCAAATTACCCAACTTCCTTCTTTTGGGGCTAACCCACTTTTAACCTATTTGTCAACTTACAACCACTTTATCCACAAATAGTAAACTCTCCATTTCTAGTTGCAACTAATTTATTTTTAATTGTTTTCTTGTTGCAACCACTTAACCCATGACTAACCACTTTGACTGATCAACTTCTTCTAGGAGCTTCTATAATAGTTTGACTTCTTTGACTTTCTAGGGGCTTCTAGATAACTCATGAGGGTTCTCCAACTTCACATGGCCATAAATCTCTAACCGTGAGGAGTTATGTGAGGTTCCACATACAACTGAAAACTGCATGGCATATCTTATCCATCTAGAATAGTTTCTCCTGCAAATTCATTGATCTTCATTACATTATTCCTCAAAAAAACTTGGGTTCCTTAACCATACTGCTAGGATTACTCAACCAATTAACTATTTGGACTTTACAAATCATCTTCCTGTGAGGGATTTCACCATAAGGGAACCACTTTGAGAACTTTATCCAAGAGTGTCTTCCCGTGAGGGCTTGCGCCATAAGGGGGCCACTTTTGAGTTCATCCATTTAGTACTTCCTATCAACCATGACATGACATCAATGATATAATTCCCTTTGACATCAACCTTGACATCAATGACAACACATCACTATGACACCACTTGACATCAACCCTTTGACATCAATTACATCAATGAAAACATAATCCAACAACCAATACATCAATGATACAAGCACATCACTATGCCAATACTTGACATCAACCCTTTGACATCAATGACAACATAGTACAACAAGACCCCCCTTTGGCATTTATGGCAACACCAACATTGATGTCAACACCAATCATTGATGGCAACAATTTAGACATGGAAATGCTCATGCTCCCTCTGTAATCATCTCTCGTCATTAATGTTTCTATCTCACCACATCAATGTGATTATTTATCCCCCTTTGATATCAATGACAAAGGGTCTATCTCTTTGGGGATGTTCCCCATGGCTGCACTGTCCTGTGGGCTTCTCTCCATACAACTAATGAACCTCTCTCTCTTTGAAAAGGGAAACCACTCTGATGTAATGATGAAGACATGGCTGCCAATCATCTCTCTTTCTGGAATCATGCCTCTGCAACCAATCATGGGAAGAATAATAACTCCCCTTATGGGTATGTCTCCCCCTATCTTCTCTACATGATGAACAATATGCTAACATTGCAATATGCTTATGTTGCTCATCCATAACATAGATCAACAACTCAAGAATGATCTGCTCTTCCTATGACGATTCTTGGACTTGTCCATGCATCAACCATCTAAACTTGTTCCATACCATACATCATGAAGCAAAATATATGTCAACAATGATTGAACAAAATATCAACCATGTACATCCTATGCCATACTATGTGCTAACCATGCACAACACCCATGTACATCAAGACCATACAATATACTATAAGATATAATCAATGGAGTGTATCAACCATATGCTAAGAACATGTGCCAACTGTGTACCAAAACTATTCCTCTACCAACATGCCAACCATGTGCCTCAAACAAGCGTCATATCACTCATGATATGCCTCTACCATGAACCAAGTGCCACAACCATGTATCTCAACCATCAATATATCAACCAAACATCTCAATTATATCATCCCATACATCATGTACCAAAGCAAGTGCATCAACCATACACCAAACCTCAACAAGATGAACCGCAATCAAGATGTTTTCCCATACATGTAAGCCATATCAACCATAAACCATGTGCCGATCATATTGCTAGCAAGTGCCTCAACCGATGTACCTAGTATGTACTAATCATGCATCAACCATAGATCAAGCTATGACTCATCAATGATGTACAACATAACCACCTCATAAACTCATCAACTACATGTCCCAATATGGAGCTCAACCACATGCCAAATGCATGCAACGAGACATCCAACAAATATGCCTCTAAAAAAACATCATAATATATATCAATGGAGCTCACATATGTACCATCCATGTACCATGACATATCTGCCTCAAAAACCATTCACTACAACAAGTACTAAGCAACCAATAGTACCTCTAAACATGTATTAAGAGTGTCCCCCAATAGATCAATGATATATCTCTAGCTAGCATCACATCATCGTGATATATCTCATAGACAAGGTGCCATAACATCATTGAGAACATAATCAACAATATACCTTATCAGGAATGCATCACTCCACAAACTAAATTTTGTACCATGCATCCAAGATAGATAAGCTTCAACACTCAACCATATGTCATCACCATACATACATCAAACACACATGCAAGCATATAATCATGAAAACTTGCAACAAGTCATCTCAAACCCTGCATAAACTATGTTGTACCATCAAACCATGATGCAACCCATATGTACACCCCCTTTTCTAAGGTTTTTACCTCATGTACGCGACATCACTGCATACAACTCATGTGTGTACACAAACTTTTCTTCAAACAGACCGCGTATAGACACAACTGTTACCATAGGAGCCCACGCATGACTAAGAAAATGTAAGGCTTTCCTCATTATGTATGCCTTCATTCATATCTTTCTGTTCAATCTTCTTCATCCTCTTCTGAAAGTATCCTAGTTTCTCAACATTGGTTTTCTGAGCTTCCATCCTTTGAACATTGTCTTTCTTCCATGCATCATTCACTCTTCTTTCTATATAGTATGAAATATTCCTCATTGACTGTCTTCTTAAATTCCAACAATCCTTGGATTTGTGGCCAAACCCACTGCAACCGTAACATCTCATGTTGTGACAATGTGCAGTAATGTGTCCCACTTGATTACATCTCCAACATCTTAGCATGTTGTTGAATCTTCCAACATATTTCCTTGCATAATGTTTGCATTCCAAAGCTTTTTGACCATATTCATTACTTGAAAAATAGTGACCATGAAAAATATTTTCATACCTTTGCTTTGGTGTCCACCTTGAAGTTGTCTCTCTTCTGAATTTTTTTTGAGGTGTAGAATCTGCTTCTTTACTTCCACCTTTTGAAAATGAAGGACTTACCCCATGCTTCTTAGAAGAACTAGCTTCAAAGTGTGTCGCTTCCTTGTTGTATCCAAGACCGGATTTATCATTAGGTGATCTTTGACAACTCAAGATTTCATCAAGAATTGTTGAACTATTCGTGAACCTTTTTGACTTCTCAATTTGGGTCTTCAAATTGACATTGAATTCAAGGCTTTTTCTAAGCTCATCATATACCTTCTTCTATTCTTCTACTTGATTCATTATATCAGTCTTTAGTGTCTTGATCTCTTCTCCTTGTTTCATGAGTATTTGTCTTAGTGCCATGGTATGCCTTTGGTACTTTTCTAGGGTTTCCTTAATGTATTCATCAAGATCAAAATAAGGATCAAAAGTATACTTATCATCTTCCAACACATCTAAAACTTTATCTTTGAGCTTCAACAAATATTCATCTTCATCTATAAGATACCAATTAGATGATTCTACACAACCTTCTTCTACTTATGTGTCCATGGATCTCATTCAAGTTTGTAAGGCTTATAATGAAGGCCTGCTCTAATACCAATTGTTGGAAACACCAATCACACTGAGAGGGGGGGTGGGTAAATTAATGTGAGGTTCTTTTTACACTTATTTCAAAACTTTAGTTAACAATCACCATTTACTCATTAGTTCAATTCACACTTAGTTGCTTGCATGTAAACATATCTCAACAACATACACTAACACTAAAGAACTTTGAACCATCACAGTAATGAACACAAAGAGCACCAGATATATGTTTAAGATTTTTGTATTATATGTTACATGAGACTACAATATTAGATTTTGTCAACACCAACTGAAAAGAGCACCAACTCTCAATTGCAAAACCCATCCTGCATATCTTAGCGCCAACCAAGATGTGAGGAATCCAACCCTCAAGTACAAGACCCAACTTCATAAACGAAATACCATAAACCCTTACACAAGACCATGTGCCAAAACTATACCTTTAATCCTGTAGCAATTATCAAGACCTATACCATACCATGCAACAATTGAAACAATTCTAATATGCAAATCCAATGTGGTTACCGAACTGTCAACTTTTTGCAGCTGCCAAAACTGCTGTCGCGATTTTGTTGTCGTGGTTTTGCTGTCGTGATGTTGCTGCCACGGTTTTGCTTCCACGATTCTGTTGTAGCGATTTTTCTACCACGAATTTTCTGCCGCATATTTGATCTATCAATAATACCTATCATAAACCTTTCACCAAATAGTAATTATCCAATATGCTCAAATATCACACTCATAAGAGACCCTTGCTCTCTTATTTATACTTCTCCAAGTAGCTTCTTCAAGGGTTGTCTTCTGACCAACTTACCCAACTTTCTTATTTTGGGGCTAACCCACTTCTAACCACTTTGTCCACTTACAACAACTTTATCCACAAATATTAAACTCTCCACTTCTAGTTGCAACTAATTTATTTTTAATTATTTTCTTGTTGTGGCCACTTAACCCATGACTAACCACTTTGACTGGTCAACTTCTTCTAGGAGATTCTAGAATAATTTGACTTCTTTGACCTTCTAGGGGATTCTAGATAATTCATGAGGGTTTTCCAACTTCACACGACCATAACTGTCTAACCATGAGTAGTTATGTGACGTTCCATATATCACCGAAAACAACATGACATATATTATCCATCTATAATAGTTTCACCTGAAAATTAACTGATCTTCATTACATTATTCTTCAATCAAACTTGGGTTCCTTAACCATATTTCTAGGATTACTCAACCACTTAACCATTTGAACTTTACAAAGCATCTTCCCGTGAGGGATTTCACCATAAGGGGACCACTTTGAGAACTTTATCTAAGAACGTCTTCCCGTGAGGGCTTGTGCCATAAGGGGACCACTTTGGAGTTCATCCATTTGGTACTTCCTATCAACCATGACATGACATCAATGTTATAATTCCGTTTGATATCAACCTTGATATCAATGACAACACATCACTATGACACCACTTGACATCAACCCTTTGACATTGATTACATCAATGACAACATAATCCAACAACCAATACATCAATGATACAATCACATCACTAGGAAAATACTTGACATCAAATCTTTGACATCAATCATTTGACATCAATGACAACATAGTACAAGAAAAGATACTTCCTTTGTGACTGGGTTCTTCGGTTCTGTTCTCATTTCATAGGCTGTAAATTTTCCGTGTAGCTCATCCATGCTCAATGTATCAAGATCTTTTCTTTCTTCTAGGGCTGATATTTTAGGATCAAATCTCATAGGAAGAGACCTTAATACCTTTTGAGCCACCATTGATTCATCAACTTCTACTCCCAATCTCTTAATAGTGTTAACTATTTCATCAACTCGCAGAAGGTAGGCTACAATATCTTCATGTTCCTTCATCTTCAATTGTTCAAACTTAGCTCTGAAGAGTTGAAGCTTAGCTCCCTTAACTTTGGCATCTCATTCATAAATCTTTTGGAGTTTATTCCAAATATCCTTCGCACTATCACAATGCATAACGTTGACAAATATTGAATCAACTAGACTGCTCATAATGGTACCTTTAGCTTTTGAGTTGTTTTCGCTGAGTTTCTTTCCATCTTTGTCGGTTGGAGGAGTGGCTGGTGTTGTATACCCATCTAATATTGATTTCCAAACATCAAATCCCTGTGCCTGTAAAAAGGTTTTCATGCTTTTATTCCATAAGGTATAGTTATGACCGTCAAACAATGGTTCTCCAATCTTAGTGTATTCCATGATCTCCTTCTAGTGGTTAGACTGCTTCCTTAAGGACCTACTCTGATACCAATTGTTGGAATACTGAGAGGGGGGGGTGAATCAACATGAGCACAATTATTACTTTTAACCACAATATAAAACCTCCTATAAATATCATGATCATTCAATATATCATCAACACCATAATTCAATGCATAAACATCACATAAACACAATACACTAAAATTTTACGTGGAAACCCAATGCGGGAGAAAACAATGTAATGCTTTTCTTGTTTATCAAATAGTACTTTCATTGGAAGCACCAACTTCCTATTTCTCCAGCTACAACTGGAAGGAAGCTCGAACCCCCTATTTACAGGATGCAGCATGAAGACAACTCTAACTACCTAATTTACCAGTTCCAACAGGAAGGATGCTACAACCCCCTTTCCTAGTTCCATCCAACCACCCTGAAATATAAATGTAGACCAATCTATCACTAACTCTGCTGTTGTAACTGATAACGTGTTGTTGTTGTTGTTTTTGATACTTCTGTTGCTGCTACTGATTTCAATATCTCATCAAAACTTTAACCACACATACCTCATACCAAGATTCACAAGAGAGATCTCCAAATCAAATGCTTATGAATCTCTAAGACATATATTTTCCTGATTTCTTCAGAATACACACCCTAACATACACAGGAAGACATACCTTCAACCTGTAGTTGACCTGAGTTTTAGATCCCTGATCCTCAACAACGTTTCTTCACAGGTCAACGAACCATACACTTATTGCTTGCGTATGTCCGTGCTTTTCCTCACTGCAGCCCGCAGATGTTTGTGCTTTTCCTCCTGAAACCCATAGATTTAACTAAGTAACATGTGTCTGTGTCTCTTTCTTCATACGCTCGGCTCCTGCAATCTTCTACCTTCACTGGGCTTCATTGAATTCCTCTCACTTCCTCAGATATGATTATTAGTATTCACATAAGTTATTTTCCAATTGACTCTTCTTTATGTTTTAATGAGGATCTCATGATGACATGCAACCCACATAGGATCTCATGATGACATGCAACTCACATGGAACTTGTTAACTTCCGTTTATAGTTACTTTAGGATGCAATTGACATGCAACTTGTTAACCTTTGTTTACAACTCCTTTACCTTGACATGCAACTTGTTAACTTCCTGTTCAAGGGTTGACATCAATGACAACCAATATTTCAACAATTCAATGACAACCAATCTTTCAACAACTGATCTTTCAACAACTAATATTTCAACATCTTATACAATCATGAATCCTTTCCTGAAAAGTGTACAAATGTCAGTTGATACCTGCATGGGAATGTGTTTTGGAAGTTGCTCCCCAGACAATCAAACTGTTCACAATATATTCTTCGCTTCTGTCATCAAACTAATCTAGAACTGCCGTTCCAAAATATGCAAACACTTCAAACTGCTCAAAAGATAGTTCTTTGAACTATAACACTGTTGCTTAGACTCCCCCTTTTCAACATTCATATTTACTAGGAGTCTCCAAGTTGAATGGCTCAGAAAAATATCTGCTTTGATGCAGAGTAATCTTCCTCTTCATCTATGGATTCATCATTTTCCTTTTCACCCTCTTTCTAAATTCTGACATCCTTTTCATTTTCTTCTTGAATTATGACATTTTCCTCTTTATCCTCTTTCGAGATTCTAACATCTTCCTCTTTTCCTATAGATTCATCATGATATTGCACTGCTACAAATCTTGCGAGTAGGATCTCTGGAACCTGTTTCCTGTCTTCTTGTTTTCCATTTCTTCTCCAAACCTTCTTGTATATGACATCTTCCTTTTTTTCCTATAGATTTCTCCTGATCTTGTACTACTGCAAATCCTGAGAGAATGACTTATGGGTGATCTTCATTCATCTGTTTTTGTTTTCTTTTCCAAATATTCTTATATTTGATATCAATGTTCTCTTTGATAGAAGCATCCATCATGCTTCTACAATCACGAGCTATGTGTCCATAGTTATGGAATTTGTAACATTCAATATCGTATGGAGTTGCATACACATTTATTGCTTAACCATTTATTCCATAAGTTCTACAATCTATAGCTTTATGCCCAAAGTTATTACAAGTAAAACAATGACCCTAACATAAACTTTGATACCCGGGAGTGAATGATCTTCTTTGTGATGTTGTCCTTCTAAATTCATGCCTTGGATGATTACGATCTTCTCTTCTATTGTTTCCTTCACAATGATTGAAGCTTATTTGATACCTAAAAGTGGAGGGTCTTCTTTGATATCTGTCTCTTCTGTAATATTCTTCTTGAGTTTTCTTCATTTCTAGAATATTCTTCTTTGAGGGCTCACTTTTTTCATTCTTGGTAGGACCCTTGATGACTTCTGCATAACTCTTAGCCTTCTCTTCATTCTTCCTTTCTATTGACCTGTAACACTTCCCTTCATCTTTCTTTACTGATGATGTGGAACTTTCTCTCTCTTCAATGTTTTTGTTGAGCTTCACAACTTTAACACTTAATGTGACAACTTTTTCAAGCTTCTCGCTATCTTCTTCTTTCTTTATCATCTGGATCTTCATGACTTCTTTCTTTCTCTTTGCTTCTTCAAGTTTGGTCTTCAATGAGACAATTTCTTCTTCAAGTCTTCTTTCTTGTTGATTGAATTTCGCTTCAAGATTATTTAAGTTTTCAGATCTTTCCTTGAGATGGCTAGTCAAAATATTTTCTCTCTCCTCTGCTTCCTTTCTTTGTGCCACTATTTTTTCTTCCAAAAACTGCTTTTATTCCAACTGATTTTTGTATGTTTCTTCAATCCTTTTGGTTTCTTCTACTTGGAATTTTAGGTTTGTAATCATCTATTGACTTCTTAAGAGTTGGGATTTTGAGACCCCTTCTTTAGCTCAACCAATTCTTCTTTGAGTGATTTGTTCTTCCTTCTTTATTTCATTAGATCATCTAAAGCATTGATTAACTCCGCTTCAAGATTTACTATGCCTTCTTCACAATCTTCTTCTTTTGAATTTGTCTGACATGAAGAACATCTTTCATCTCGTTTTGCTTCGACATCTTCTTTATTCTGATAAGTTTGTTATGGATCTGCGATAGACTACGATTTATTAAAGTATATATTGTGTAGCTTATCCCAAAGTTCTTTGGTTGATGAAAATTATCCCACTTTGTCTTTTACCGGATCCGATAATCCTTCCAAGATGAAACCCATTGCTATTTTTTTTGTTTCTCTTCAATTCCTTCTTAGTTGTAGTC
>JASDQU010308158.1:76534-89257 GCA_032191745.1 Picea mariana
ATATTTTGTTGGTCATCTTCCTCTTAGTTTGCTTCTGGCTGCTCTTCTTCTCTCAAATCTTCATCTCCTTCTTACTCTGTCGAGTCTCTTCTTTCTTCTTTAGGATTTCATACACTTGTCTCATCAATCTGTACATTGATCCTTTCCACTATTTTGTTGAGTCTCATATTGAAACACTTGTATGCATTGATCTTGCTTGAGTACCCGACAAATATGCCTTTGTCAACTCGGGAGTCAAATTTTCCGATCTCGTCATATTCTCTTTTGATATAGCACTTGCTTCCAAATACTCTAATATGCTTCACATTTGTCGGTCTTCCTTTCCATAGCTCATAGGGAGTCTTATCAATATTACTTATGAGCATTCGTTTGTTCAGGATATGAACTGTTGTATGTACTGGCTGTGCCCAAAATATGTCACCCAACTTGGAATCTTTCAACATGGTTCTGGCCATTTCTTGTACTGTCCTATTCTTTCTTTCAGGGACTCCATTTTGTTGAGGTGTCATGGCTATAGTGAATTGCGTTTCTATCCCATGTTCACCACAAAAATCCATGAATTCTTTTGATGTAAACTCTCCACCATTGTTTGATCTCAAACATTTGATTTTCAAGTCTATCTCTGTTTCAACCATCTCTTTGTATATCTTGAAGTGTCTGAATGCCTCTGAATTCTTGAGAAAACAAATTGCAGTCATTCTTGTGTAGTCATCAATCAATAACATGAAGTACTATTCATCATTTATTTACTTTGTTCTCGTTGGTCCACATAGATCGATAATTACAATTTCCAATGGTTTTGTTGTTGAGTACTCCTTTGATTTGAACTTGGTCCTAGTCTATTTTCCTTGTAGACAATGTTTACATAGAGTATTCGCTAGCTTTGAAATTTCAGGCATTTCTTTTACTGCTTCCTTTCTGTTGATTTTGACAAGATTGTCAAAGTTCATGTGACCCATTTTTCTGTGCTAGAGCCAACTTTCATTTTCCTTTCCTAAACAACAACTTTCTTTTCTAATTTCATTCAAAACATATAGGTTGTTCGAAGTCCTTATGGTTGTCGCCACTAACTTACTTGATCCTTCTTTCCTAATTTCACATTTCTTTGAGTCAAACTGATGTGTGTGTCCTTGATCACACATTTGACTTACACTTAGCAAATTATGTTTCATATCTTCGACCAGTAGAATATTTTCTGCCATGGCATCTTTGCTTGCAAGCTTAACTGTGCCTCTAACTATAATTTTAGCTGAATGATTATTGTTGAATGAAACTGATCCATATCTTTCTTTTTTTCAGAGTTGGAAACATGTTCTTGTCACTTGTCATATGCTTTGAACAACCACTGTCAAAATACCAATCATTTTTTTATGTTAGGTTTGTAGAGCAAGTGAATATTGATTCTACTTTCTTTTCCATATCTCTTGTCGTTCCGATAAATGACTGATAATGTTCTACTTTGATTCCCTAGGTGTAATAGTCAATCTACAATTCTTTGCTATGTGTCCAAAATTTTTGCATTTGTAGCATTATACTTCATTTCCCAATAAAGCAAAACTTTTTTTATTTCTATTGTATGCTTCATAAGATTTTATGGGATAACTATTATTTAAGTACCTTTCATAGTTGCTTCTATTCTTAGCATAGGCTCTACAGTTTACAAGTTTATGTCTAAAATATCACAATTAAAACAACGACCAGAAAAGAACCCTTGATACCTAAGAGTAGATGATCTTCATTGCGATTCACTCCTTTTGAGTGCGTCTTCCTGAGTCTTCTTTATTTATAGAATGTTCTTCTTTGGGGGCTTGCATTCTTCGTCTTTGACATAATCTCTGACAATCTCTGCATAGCTTCTTTGTTTTGCTTCTTATTTTGTTGTCTTGGAGCTTGATCCTTTCTTATTCTGTACTTGATTTTATCCTAGTCTGGATCTGTCATTGGATGGTCTTTGACTGCTGATTATTTGATCCAATGTTCTAGTGCTCTTCTGTTGCATGTCTTTCTTCTGAAGATCTTTCCTTAAAGAGACTATTTCTTCTTCCAATCATTTTCCCCTTTTCTTCTAACTGACTTCTAAGTATTTCTTCAATTATTTTGTCTTCTTCTATTTGAATTTTTAGATTCGTGATCATCTACTTGATTTATTTAGAGTTGGAATTCTGAGATCCCCCTTTCATTTTTAATTCTACGTTGAGTGACTTGTTTTTCTTTCTTTCCTTCCTAAGTTATTCTAATGCATTGATTAGCTCTGCTTTGAGATCGACTTCACCTTCTTCTTCAGAATCATATTCTACTACCATGAAGAGTACTATTTCTGAATCACTGTCACTATCATTATCCTCCTCGTCTGTTGAGGAATTGTCCTCCTTTGAGTAGAATTTTTTCCTGAAGAATTTCCTTTTGTTTCTTCTCTTGTTTCCCTTTTGATATTTCTTTTCTCTTTTAGAAGCTTCTTCTTCATCACTATCTTTATTCTTACGAGGAAATTTAGAAACAAAACCACTAATACCGCCACAATTAATACATTTCAATGGAAGCATATCTTTATACTTGTTGGTTCCGTTCTTTAATTTCCTTACCAAGTAAGCCATCTCTTCATCTTCGTCTGAATCATCTCTACAACTGCAACCTAGTTTTGAATTTTTCTTGTTCTTGTTCTCTTTCTTCTTGGATGCCTTGAAAGTTGTTGGACACATCAACCACACTGAGAGGGGGGGATGAATCAGTGTGAGGCTCTTTTTACACCTCTTTAGTTAGCAATCACCATTTACTCATTAGCTCCATTCACACTTAGTTTCTCGCATGTAAACATATCTCAACAAAATACATCAACAATAAAGAACTTTGAACCATCAGGATAATGAACACAAAGAGCACCAGGTATATGTTTAAGCTTTTTGTATTATATGTTACAGGAGACTACAATCTCAGGTTTTATCAACACGAACTGAAAAGAGAACCAAATCAAAGAGAACACCAACTCTCAATTGCAAGACCCAACCTGCATATCTCAGCACCAACGAAGATGTGAGGAATCCAACCCTCAAGTACAAGACCCAACTTGTAGACAGAAAACAATCCGTCAAACTGTACCAACAATCTATACCAAGACAAATGCATCAACTATGCATAACACAACCTGTCACCTCAACCTATCTCATCAATCTCATCATCCAAATCTGATCTACTCATAAAGATCAATCATCAAGTCAACTCTCAACCATATGCACAATATCACCAAGTTAACCAACAAGATACCTCTAGCAATACACCATACTCTCCATAAACCAAGTACCATAAACCCTTACACAAGACCATGTGCCAAAACCATACCTTTAATCCTGTAGCAATCATCAATAACTATACCATACCATGCAACAATTGGAACAATTCAAATATGCATATCTGATGTGGTTATTGAACTGCCAACTTTCTGCAGCTGCCGAATTTGTTGTCGCGGTTTTGCTACCACTGTTCCATTTTTCTGTCGTGAATTTGATCTATCAATAATACCTGTCATAAACCTTTCACCAAACAATAGATATTCAATAGGCTTAAAGATCGCACTTATAACAGACCCTTTCTCTCTTATTTGTACTTCTCCAAGTAGCTTCCTCTAGGAGTTATCTTCTAACCAACTTACCCAACTTCCTTCTTTTGGGGCTAACCCACTTTTAACCTATTTGTCAACTTACAACCACTTTATCCACAAATAGTAAACTCTCCATTTCTAGTTGCAACTAATTTATTTTTAATTGTTTTCTTGTTGCAACCACTTAACCCATGACTAACCACTTTCACTGATCAACTTCTTCTAGGAGCTTCTATAATAGTTTGACTTCTTTGACTTTCTAGGGGCTTCTAGATAACTCATGAGGGTTCTCCAACTTCACATGGCCATAAATATCTAACCGTGAGGAGTTATGTGAGGTTCCACATACAACTGGAAATTGCATGGCATATCTTATCCATCTAGAATAGTTTCTCCTGCAAATTCACTGATCTTCATTACATTATTCCTCAAAAAAACTTGGGTTTCTTAACCATACTGCTAGGATTACTCAACCACTTAACCATTTGGACTTTACAAATCATCTTCCTGTGAGGGATTTCACCATAAGGGAACCACTTTGAGAACTTTATCCAAGAGTGTCTTCCCGTGAGGGCTTGTGCCATAAGGGGGCCACTTTTGAGTTCATCCATTTGGTACATCCTATCAACCATGACATGACATCAATGATATAATTCCCTTTGACATCAACCTTGACATCAATGACAACATATCACTATGACACCACTTGACATCAACCCTTTGACAACAATTACATCAATGAAAACATAATCCAACAACCAATACATCAATGATACAAGCACATCACTATGCCAATACTTGACATCAACCCTTTGACATCAATCCTTTGACATCAATGACAACATAGTACAACAAAACCCCCCTTTGGCATTTATGGCAACACCAACATTGATGTCAACACCAATCATTGATGGCAATAATTTAGACATGGAAATGCTCATGCTCCCTCTGTAATCATCTCTCCTCATTAATGTTTCTATCTCACCACATGAATGTGACTATTTATCCCCCTTTGATATCAATGACAAAGGGTCTATCTCTTTGGGGATGCTCCCCATGGCTGCACTGTTCTATGGGCTTCTCTCCATACAACTGATGAACCTCTCTCTCTTTGATAAGGAAAACCACTCTGATGTAATGATGAAGACATGGCTGCCAATCATCTCTCTTTCTGGAATCATGCCTCTGCAACCAATCATGGGAAGAATAATAACTCCCCTTATGGGTATGTCTCCCCCTATCTTCTCTACATGATGAACAATATGCTAACATTGCAATATGCTTCTGTTGCTCATCCATAACATAGATCAACAACTCAAGAATGATCTGCTCTTCCTATGATGATTCTTGGACTTGTCCATGCATCAACCATCTAAACTTGTTCCATACCATACATCATGAAGCAAAATATATGTCAACAATGAATGAACAAAATATCAACCATGTACATCCTATGCCATACTATGTGCTAACCATGCACAACACCCATGTACATCAAGACCATACAATATACTATAAGATATAATCAATGGAGTGTATCAACCATATGCTAAGAACATGTGCCAACTGTGTACCAACCATATTCCTCTACCAACATGCCAACCATGTGCCTCAAACAAGCGTCATATCACTCATGATATGCCTCTACCATGAACCAAGTGCCACAACCATGTATCTCAACCATCAATATATCAACCAAACATCTCAATTATATCATCCCATACATCATGTACCAAAGCAAGTGCATCAACCATACACCAAACCTCAACAAGATGAACCGCAATCAAGATGTTTTCCCATACATGTAAGCCATATCAACCATAAACCATGTGCCGATCATATTGCTAGCAAGTGCCTCAACCGATGTACCTAGTATGTACTAATCATGCATCAACCATAGATCAAGCTATGACTCATCAATGATGTACAACATAACCACCTCATAAACTCATCAACTACATGTCCCAATATGGAGCTCAACCACATGCCAAATGCATGCAACGAGACATCCAACAAATATGCCTCTAAAAAAACATCATAATATATATCAATGGAGCTCACATATGTACCATCCATGTACCATGACATATCTGCCTCAAAAACCATTCACTACAACAAGTACTAAGCAACCAATAGTACCTCTAAACATGTATTAAGAGTGTCCCCCAATAGATCAATGATATATCTCTAGCTAGCATCACATCATCGTGATATATCTCATAGACAAGGTGCCATAACATCATTGAGAACATAATCAACAATATACCTTATCAGGAATGCATCACTCCACAAACTAAATTTTGTACCATGCATCCAAGATAGATAAGCTTCAACACTCAACCATATGTCATCACCATACATACATCAAACACACATGCAAGCATATAATCATGAAAACTTGCAACAAGTCATCTCAAACCCTGCATAAACTATGTTGTACCATCAAACCATGATGCAACCCATATGTACACCCCCTTTTCTAAGGTTTTTACCTCATGTACGCGACATCACTGCATACAACTCATGTGTGTACACAAACTTTTCTTCAAACAGACCGCGTATAGACACAACTGTTACCATAGGAGCCCACGCATGACTAAGAAAATGTAAGGCTTTCCTCATTATGTATGCCTTCATTCATATCTTTCTGTTCAATCTTCTTCATCCTCTTCTGAAAGTATCCTAGTTTCTCAACATTGGTTTTCTGAGCTTCCATCCTTTGAACATTGTCTTTCTTCCATGCATCATTCACTCTTCTTTCTATATAGTATGAAATATTCCTCATTGACTGTCTTCTTAAATTCCAACAATCCTTGGATTTGTGGCCAAACCCACTGCAACCGTAACATCTCATGTTGTGACAATGTGCAGTAATGTGTCCCACTTGATTACATCTCCAACATCTTAGCATGTTGTTGAATCTTCCAACATATTTCCTTGCATAATGTTTGCATTCCAAAGCTTTTTGACCATATTCATTACTTGAAAAATAGTGACCATGAAAAATATTTTCATACCTTTGCTTTGGTGTCCACCTTGAAGTTGTCTCTCTTCTGAATTTTTTTTGAGGTGTAGAATCTGCTTCTTTACTTCCACCTTTTGAAAATGAAGGACTTACCCCATGCTTCTTAGAAGAACTAGCTTCAAAGTGTGTCGCTTCCTTGTTGTATCCAAGACCGGATTTATCATTAGGTGATCTTTGACAACTCAAGATTTCATCAAGAATTGTTGAACTATTCGTGAACCTTTTTGACTTCTCAATTTGGGTCTTCAAATTGACATTGAATTCAAGGCTTTTTCTAAGCTCATCATATACCTTCTTCTATTCTTCTACTTGATTCATTATATCAGTCTTTAGTGTCTTGATCTCTTCTCCTTGTTTCATGAGTATTTGTCTTAGTGCCATGGTATGCCTTTGGTACTTTTCTAGGGTTTCCTTAATGTATTCATCAAGATCAAAATAAGGATCAAAAGTATACTTATCATCTTCCAACACATCTAAAACTTTATCTTTGAGCTTCAACAAATATTCATCTTCATCTATAAGATACCAATTAGATGATTCTACACAACCTTCTTCTACTTATGTGTCCATGGATCTCATTCAAGTTTGTAAGGCTTATAATGAAGGCCTGCTCTAATACCAATTGTTGGAAACACCAATCACACTGAGAGGGGGGGTGGGTAAATTAATGTGAGGTTCTTTTTACACTTATTTCAAAACTTTAGTTAACAATCACCATTTACTCATTAGTTCAATTCACACTTAGTTGCTTGCATGTAAACATATCTCAACAACATACACTAACACTAAAGAACTTTGAACCATCACAGTAATGAACACAAAGAGCACCAGATATATGTTTAAGATTTTTGTATTATATGTTACATGAGACTACAATATTAGATTTTGTCAACACCAACTGAAAAGAGCACCAACTCTCAATTGCAAAACCCATCCTGCATATCTTAGCGCCAACCAAGATGTGAGGAATCCAACCCTCAAGTACAAGACCCAACTTCATAAACGAAATACCATAAACCCTTACACAAGACCATGTGCCAAAACTATACCTTTAATCCTGTAGCAATTATCAAGACCTATACCATACCATGCAACAATTGAAACAATTCTAATATGCAAATCCAATGTGGTTACCGAACTGTCAACTTTTTGCAGCTGCCAAAACTGCTGTCGCGATTTTGTTGTCGTGGTTTTGCTGTCGTGATGTTGCTGCCACGGTTTTGCTTCCACGATTCTGTTGTAGCGATTTTTCTACCACGAATTTTCTGCCGCATATTTGATCTATCAATAATACCTATCATAAACCTTTCACCAAATAGTAATTATCCAATATGCTCAAATATCACACTCATAAGAGACCCTTGCTCTCTTATTTATACTTCTCCAAGTAGCTTCTTCAAGGGTTGTCTTCTGACCAACTTACCCAACTTTCTTATTTTGGGGCTAACCCACTTCTAACCACTTTGTCCACTTACAACAACTTTATCCACAAATATTAAACTCTCCACTTCTAGTTGCAACTAATTTATTTTTAATTATTTTCTTGTTGTGGCCACTTAACCCATGACTAACCACTTTGACTGGTCAACTTCTTCTAGGAGATTCTAGAATAATTTGACTTCTTTGACCTTCTAGGGGATTCTAGATAATTCATGAGGGTTTTCCAACTTCACACGACCATAACTGTCTAACCATGAGTAGTTATGTGACGTTCCATATATCACCGAAAACAACATGACATATATTATCCATCTATAATAGTTTCACCTGAAAATTAACTGATCTTCATTACATTATTCTTCAATCAAACTTGGGTTCCTTAACCATATTTCTAGGATTACTCAACCACTTAACCATTTGAACTTTACAAAGCATCTTCCCGTGAGGGATTTCACCATAAGGGGACCACTTTGAGAACTTTATCTAAGAACGTCTTCCCGTGAGGGCTTGTGCCATAAGGGGACCACTTTGGAGTTCATCCATTTGGTACTTCCTATCAACCATGACATGACATCAATGTTATAATTCCGTTTGATATCAACCTTGATATCAATGACAACACATCACTATGACACCACTTGACATCAACCCTTTGACATTGATTACATCAATGACAACATAATCCAACAACCAATACATCAATGATACAATCACATCACTAGGAAAATACTTGACATCAAATCTTTGACATCAATCATTTGACATCAATGACAACATAGTACAAGAAAAGATACTTCCTTTGTGACTGGGTTCTTCGGTTCTGTTCTCATTTCATAGGCTGTAAATTTTCCGTGTAGCTCATCCATGCTCAATGTATCAAGATCTTTTCTTTCTTCTAGGGCTGATATTTTAGGATCAAATCTCATAGGAAGAGACCTTAATACCTTTTGAGCCACCATTGATTCATCAACTTCTACTCCCAATCTCTTAATAGTGTTAACTATTTCATCAACTCGCAGAAGGTAGGCTACAATATCTTCATGTTCCTTCATCTTCAATTGTTCAAACTTAGCTCTGAAGAGTTGAAGCTTAGCTCCCTTAACTTTGGCATCTCATTCATAAATCTTTTGGAGTTTATTCCAAATATCCTTCGCACTATCACAATGCATAACGTTGACAAATATTGAATCAACTAGACTGCTCATAATGGTACCTTTAGCTTTTGAGTTGTTTTCGCTGAGTTTCTTTCCATCTTTGTCGGTTGGAGGAGTGGCTGGTGTTGTATACCCATCTAATATTGATTTCCAAACATCAAATCCCTGTGCCTGTAAAAAGGTTTTCATGCTTTTATTCCATAAGGTATAGTTATGACCGTCAAACAATGGTTCTCCAATCTTAGTGTATTCCATGATCTCCTTCTAGTGGTTAGACTGCTTCCTTAAGGACCTACTCTGATACCAATTGTTGGAATACTGAGAGGGGGGGGTGAATCAACATGAGCACAATTATTACTTTTAACCACAATATAAAACCTCCTATAAATATCATGATCATTCAATATATCATCAACACCATAATTCAATGCATAAACATCACATAAACACAATACACTAAAATTTTACGTGGAAACCCAATGCGGGAGAAAACAATGTAATGCTTTTCTTGTTTATCAAATAGTACTTTCATTGGAAGCACCAACTTCCTATTTCTCCAGCTACAACTGGAAGGAAGCTCGAACCCCCTATTTACAGGATGCAGCATGAAGACAACTCTAACTACCTAATTTACCAGTTCCAACAGGAAGGATGCTACAACCCCCTTTCCTAGTTCCATCCAACCACCCTGAAATATAAATGTAGACCAATCTATCACTAACTCTGCTGTTGTAACTGATAACGTGTTGTTGTTGTTGTTTTTGATACTTCTGTTGCTGCTACTGATTTCAATATCTCATCAAAACTTTAACCACACATACCTCATACCAAGATTCACAAGAGAGATCTCCAAATCAAATGCTTATGAATCTCTAAGACATATATTTTCCTGATTTCTTCAGAATACACACCCTAACATACACAGGAAGACATACCTTCAACCTGTAGTTGACCTGAGTTTTAGATCCCTGATCCTCAACAACGTTTCTTCACAGGTCAACGAACCATACACTTATTGCTTGCGTATGTCCGTGCTTTTCCTCACTGCAGCCCGCAGATGTTTGTGCTTTTCCTCCTGAAACCCATAGATTTAACTAAGTAACATGTGTCTGTGTCTCTTTCTTCATACGCTCGGCTCCTGCAATCTTCTACCTTCACTGGGCTTCATTGAATTCCTCTCACTTCCTCAGATATGATTATTAGTATTCACATAAGTTATTTTCCAATTGACTCTTCTTTATGTTTTAATGAGGATCTCATGATGACATGCAACCCACATAGGATCTCATGATGACATGCAACTCACATGGAACTTGTTAACTTCCGTTTATAGTTACTTTAGGATGCAATTGACATGCAACTTGTTAACCTTTGTTTACAACTCCTTTACCTTGACATGCAACTTGTTAACTTCCTGTTCAAGGGTTGACATCAATGACAACCAATATTTCAACAATTCAATGACAACCAATCTTTCAACAACTGATCTTTCAACAACTAATATTTCAACATCTTATACAATCATGAATCCTTTCCTGAAAAGTGTACAAATGTCAGTTGATACCTGCATGGGAATGTGTTTTGGAAGTTGCTCCCCAGACAATCAAACTGTTCACAATATATTCTTCGCTTCTGTCATCAAACTAATCTAGAACTGCCGTTCCAAAATATGCAAACACTTCAAACTGCTCAAAAGATAGTTCTTTGAACTATAACACTGTTGCTTAGACTCCCCCTTTTCAACATTCATATTTACTAGGAGTCTCCAAGTTGAATGGCTCAGAAAAATATCTGCTTTGATGCAGAGTAATCTTCCTCTTCATCTATGGATTCATCATTTTCCTTTTCACCCTCTTTCTAAATTCTGACATCCTTTTCATTTTCTTCTTGAATTATGACATTTTCCTCTTTATCCTCTTTCGAGATTCTAACATCTTCCTCTTTTCCTATAGATTCATCATGATATTGCACTGCTACAAATCTTGCGAGTAGGATCTCTGGAACCTGTTTCCTGTCTTCTTGTTTTCCATTTCTTCTCCAAACCTTCTTGTATATGACATCTTCCTTTTTTTCCTATAGATTTCTCCTGATCTTGTACTACTGCAAATCCTGAGAGAATGACTTATGGGTGATCTTCATTCATCTGTTTTTGTTTTCTTTTCCAAATATTCTTATATTTGATATCAATGTTCTCTTTGATAGAAGCATCCATCATGCTTCTACAATCACGAGCTATGTGTCCATAGTTATGGAATTTGTAACATTCAATATCGTATGGAGTTGCATACACATTTATTGCTTAACCATTTATTCCATAAGTTCTACAATCTATAGCTTTATGCCCAAAGTTATTACAAGTAAAACAATGACCCTAACATAAACTTTGATACCCGGGAGTGAATGATCTTCTTTGTGATGTTGTCCTTCTAAATTCATGCCTTGGATGATTACGATCTTCTCTTCTATTGTTTCCTTCACAATGATTGAAGCTTATTTGATACCTAAAAGTGGAGGGTCTTCTTTGATATCTGTCTCTTCTGTAATATTCTTCTTGAGTTTTCTTCATTTCTAGAATATTCTTCTTTGAGGGCTCACTTTTTTCATTCTTGGTAGGACCCTTGATGACTTCTGCATAACTCTTAGCCTTCTCTTCATTCTTCCTTTCTATTGACCTGTAACACTTCCCTTCATCTTTCTTTACTGATGATGTGGAACTTTCTCTCTCTTCAATGTTTTTGTTGAGCTTCACAACTTTAACACTTAATGTGACAACTTTTTCAAGCTTCTCGCTATCTTCTTCTTTCTTTATCATCTGGATCTTCATGACTTCTTTCTTTCTCTTTGCTTCTTCAAGTTTGGTCTTCAATGAGACAATTTCTTCTTCAAGTCTTCTTTCTTGTTGATTGAATTTCGCTTCAAGATTATTTAAGTTTTCAGATCTTTCCTTGAGATGGCTAGTCAAAATATTTTCTCTCTCCTCTGCTTCCTTTCTTTGTGCCACTATTTTTTCTTCCAAAAACTGCTTTTATTCCAACTGATTTTTGTATGTTTCTTCAATCCTTTTGGTTTCTTCTACTTGGAATTTTAGGTTTGTAATCATCTATTGACTTCTTAAGAGTTGGGATTTTGAGACCCCTTCTTTAGCTCAACCAATTCTTCTTTGAGTGATTTGTTCTTCCTTCTTTATTTCATTAGATCATCTAAAGCATTGATTAACTCCGCTTCAAGATTTACTATGCCTTCTTCACAATCTTCTTCTTTTGAATTTGTCTGACATGAAGAACATCTTTCATCTCGTTTTGCTTCGACATCTTCTTTATTCTGATAAGTTTGTTATGGATCTGCGATAGACTACGATTTATTAAAGTATATATTGTGTAGCTTATCCCAAAGTTCTTTGGTTGATGAAAATTATCCCACTTTGTCTTTTACCGGATCCGATAATCCTTCCAAGATGAAACCCATTGCTATTTTTTTTGTTTCTCTTCAATTCCTTCTTAGTTGTAGTC
>JASDQU010308159.1:0-26636 GCA_032191745.1 Picea mariana
TGGGTTTCCACGTAAAACACTAGTGTACTGTGTATGTGTGTGATTGTTTATTTATTACTGTTCATTATTGAATAATAATTCTACATTGATATAACATTTGAAGAAAAAGGATTATAATTACGTTATTATTGATTCACCCCCCCTCTCAGTAATCCAACAATAAACCTCCTTGAATCTGTCTTTCCTTATTGACTATATCCTACAGGAGCCATATAGGCTATTGAGTCATCCTCTGTCATGATCAATTGGAAGGGGACATTATAGTCCAAAGCTCCAGAGGACTGACGCTAAGAGGGCCAATATCACTTAAGGAAAACTCCAACTAGGTTCAAAATTCGTAGAGGAATGATGCTAGATGAGTTAGTGTCACTTCAAGAAAAAACCCCAATATATGATCTCTCCACTATGCTCAGTTAAGCTTCGAAGGGGTTATCTCCTCAACTTCCCTTTGTGTGACCTCGTGTTTGACTCCTGTGTGAGAGGAGTTTCCAGATATACTTATGAGAAATTTGGTTTTGCACTCACTAGATCAGACTCCTAAGTTTTTTTTTGGCCTTGGATAAATTAACTCTCCAACCTAAACCAAGGCCATAACGCTAAATTGTTTTATGAACCCTATAAACAGTCCATAAAATTTCAAGTTTTGCGTTCATTTTAGCAGTAGTTTTTTACTCAAAGGGTACGGAAGTGAAATTGATGTTGTTTGAGACTCTTGCAAAAAATGAAATTTGTAAGAACAATGTCAAAGAAAACTTTGCACTAATTCTTCAATGAAAATCTGTTTCAAAAAAGAGAAAAAATGCATGAACAATCCTTCAAACCTTGAAATGAATTTTTTTCCTTTCCTGATGCAAAATGGACATTACACTAAAGTCTTCAGTTCTAGTAATCTATTTCTTTTCTAGAAAAGTTCAAAGGTAAAGGGAACAAGAGAAAAACAACCAATAACCAAGTTATTTTGTCTTTTATGTTACTAAAAAGAAATGAAACGCAAATAGAATGAAATTATTTCTTTCTTTTTATGAAAAAAGGGAATACAGAAAAGAGGAAGAAAGAAAGAAATATAAAAATACTAGAAGGCAACAAAAAATTGGAAGCAAAGCCTAGAATCTCAAGACTAAAATTTCAACCCACCTAAAAAACCTTATAAGAAAAAGAGTAACCAAATAAAAAGCAAGATTTTTTAGCATGATTTTGAGGTTTTCAGAAACTTAATACAACATTCAAAGACAAAAGCAACCAAAAAAGTTTCAAAAGATATTGAACAATCAACCTAGATCTTCCCAAAATTCATAGAATGGCCCAAAAACTAATTTCTTAGAAAAATAAGTGATTGTACACACGGTGAATAACATATATATGCTATAAGAACCAAATCAAATCGCATATATACACAATTCAAAAAAAGGAAAAACATGTATGGTTTGAAAAAACTAACAAAAAAGTTGCAAACTCAAGGGAAGCTTCCAGAAACCAGAGAAGGCTTGTGGGATAACAATTGCTTTGAAAACCAGCTCAAGAAACAAGAAACCCAAAAAAATCAAGATAACACAAGATCACTTAAACCAGCCCAAACTAGGAGAAAAGATCTCCAATATGGTCACCAATTCTATTACAGGATTCTAAACAATATGACCTTGGGTCTATGTAACTACAGAGCAAGACTGCATCTAAAAGACTGAACTTACCCTCCCACATACAAACTTATAAATAAATAACTTGTTGGAAGAGACAAATAAAAACCTTGTACCTTGCATCCAAAATTTTGGTGTAGATCCCCACTTTCAACCTTCGATTTCATCCTGATCCTTGTTTTTAATACCCTACAAAAGAAGATCAAGTATATATTGCAATAAGGTAGTCCTCAAATCAAGTTATGCATACAATGTGTAAATTCAAATATGTAAAGAAGGTTTAACATATATAAATAGATTGAACAATATTACACTTATATAGAGGGAAATAGAACTCTGTTATTGAACAACAAAAGTAGGTAATTTACAACCTGACTCTAACCATCGACACTATCTCAAAGCCAACCATCAGGGTTCCTCCACTAGACTCTTCAAGCATTAACTCAACAAAGTGATTCTTCCTCAAATGACCCAAAAGGGATGGGAACACACCCAATGATCATATAGGAGAGAGGAAGGAATCCTTGAAAAACAAGTGTCCAAATTAGGGGATGCTACTCAAAGGTTCAGGGAATAGGGGAGATTGCAGATCAACAACATAATATTGTACCAAGGTTGTCTCTCCTCATCCATACCCCCATAGGAGATTATATACCATCCTAAAGAGGTTGAGATGGTTGTATTCCATTATGTATGGGAAAATGAAATTTTAGGAACAGGTCTAACAGAAAACCTCACCAAAAAGTGTGGAATATTTTATTTTTTCACAAAATTGGGGGTATACGCAATTTGTACACTGGAAAATAGCGCATATATGCAGTTTGCACATGGGTGAATAAGGTATGCCAAAAAAAATATTGTTTTTTAGATTATTTTGATGACGAAGAGCGGGACTTAGGTTTGCAAGTTGAGGGATGGACTAGGCCATCTCACAAATGCAATTTGGTGTGGCAATTTGTGTTATAACAACTGGTTAATTTCAAAGGAAAGGGACGTGCCTTATTGCATTAAAACAACATGAATTCCATGCCTTAAGATATCATATTCCACAATAAAGTTTTTTGTGAAGTCGGGGGCATGGCCATAAATGGAGTCATACACATATCCTCCTTATCTTTTCAAAATATTTGGTTTCTTATTAAGTCCAAGAAAATGCCTCATTTTTTAATAAATCTATTAGAGGTGATACTATTTGACCACAATTCCTTACAAACTTATGGCAATATCCTATCGATCATAAGAATCATCAAATATTATTCAAGGTTTTTGGAATTGGTTGTTCCATCATAGATTTAACTTTGTTAGTTTACACATTTACACCTTTACAAGATACAGAAAGACCCATAAATTACACTTATTGAACCCCAAAGGAATGCTTGGCAGGATTTTCATATCGTTTTTTCTCTTCCAGTAGTTTGAAAACCATTTCAACATGTTGTACATGTTCTTTCCATGATTTCTTGTAGATTAGTATATCATCAAAAACTAACACAAATTTTCTGAGCAAGGGCTTGAAAATATAATTCATGAAGCTTTGAAATATTGAAGGTGCGTTAGTAAGGCCAAATGCGATCACCAAAACTCATAATGACCTTCATGTGTTCTAAAGAATATTTTGGGGATGTATTCTTTCCCCATTCAATGATATCAAGGGTGGAGATACAACTTAAGAAAATGAATTCTTCCTTGCAATTCATCTAATAATTTGATAAATCATTGGAATAAGAAACTTATCTTTAATGCTAATATTTTGAGTTGTCTATAATATGGATGCATATGCCATAAACCCTCTTTTTTTGTAACCATAACCACTACGGAAGAGAAAGATATTTGGCTTGGTTGAATGACGTTGTTCTCTAATATTTCTTGAACCATAAGCTCAATCTAACTCTTTTGTGCATATCGGTTTCTACAAGGCCTAATGTTAGGCGATGCACTTCTTGGTTAAAAATTAATAGCATGGTCATGATCTAGAGAAAGTGGAAGACCCTTAGGAATCTCTTCAAATACCTTGGAATGATTCTAAATGACGTTTTTGAGATCCATTGGAACAAAAGATCTAGATGTTTGAACATCTAGTGAGAACAATTTTGCAAGTACACCATGATGTCCATTTTTTAGTAATTTTTTCATGTTATTAAAGATTACAAATTTAGAGGGATTCCCTTCAATACCATTGAGTTCATTTTCCTTGTATTATAAGGAAAATATCAAGAAAATTTATTGAAAATTAATATCTAATGTTACCAATTATTGTAACCATTGGACCCCTAATAAAACATCTAGTGTACTTAACCCAAAAACTTCAAAGAATTCACAACAAATATAGTTAAAAACCAAATATCACAAGAGAAAATAGATATAAACACTAAGAAATATCTCTTTTATAAGAAGAAATAGAGAGTTGTGTTCACTTTCCTCTTCAAGTGGGAAACCTCTAAGAGCAATGCTCCAAATACAATAAAAATTATTGAAGAAACCATACATAACCATCTACTAAATATATATCTATCCATAGAAAATATTAACTATCTATGGGCCCCTTATAATGAGGTTTGACCGACTACTTTGGGCCTTATTACTAAAAATGACCCTTTATTACAATGAGTGAATATTGAATAACTATTTAATGGGCCTTATTCAAGGAAGATGGTCTGATACATTAATAAAGTATATAAGTGAGGAGGTTAGAGTAGGACCCTAACATGCCCTCCCCCTTCAAGAGTGTAATTGACATCGAGGATGAAGGATAGGAAATTGTTTTAGAATTGTTGTCAGTTCCCAAGTGACATATTTTGGTTTCATATATTTCCACTGGATTGATACTTCCTTGATCATTCACTAGCACAAGTGGTTCTCTCTAATATCCAACACTTCTTCTGGTTGGAGATAAATGGAACCTTCTTCACCAAGTTTTGGTAGTTTGGTCTACACTTTTCAATTTGAGGCCACAACTTTATTCAAATAGGACACATGAAATATTAGATGAATCTTATAGTGGGTTGGGAGAGCCATCTTGTAGGTGACCCAACTAATGCATTGCATGATCTGATAAGGACAATAAAACATAGGCGGTATCTTATGGGGAACTTTATCTTTGAGTTATGTATGTTTATACAATTGCAGGTGAAGAAATACTTGACCCATTTATTAAAATAATGTTTATATCTATGTTGACTAACTTCTTGTTTCATTCAATTTTGCATCGTAAACAAGTTGTCATTGAAGATATGGGTAATGGATTCTCTAGTTTGAACTGTTCTATATACTTCAAGAACCTTGGAGGTTAATGATAAAAAGGATGCCACTGATAGGGGTTTTGGCAATAAAAAACTTCATATGGTATGATTTTAGTATATCCATGATAAGTGGTTGTTGGGGAATAGGGTGGAACATGACATGAAATAGGAAACACAGTACTATAGATAATCGAAGAGGAGAAAAAAAGTTTCGAAGACAAAGGGTGGTGTCTAAAGACACCATTACAACACTTAAGCAGAGAACACTATGATCATAACATCATAGTGAATTTTGCACATATTGATCTACATGATATATTTTCATAATCGATATATGATAGTGACCCAAGGGGCCTGCTATTTATAGCCTTGGGATCTAACGAACTTTCATAGAATATAGAATATCCTATCCACATTTAGTCATCATCTATTAGATTTGACTCTTCCAAATATTCCCTATAGAGTTGGATCGAAAAGGATGCTCGACCCAACCGCCTACACATCCAACTCATAGGTGATTGTTGGGCTGGTCTATCCACTTCCCAAATATATTTTATTGTTGGTCGAATATTTGATCGATAGGCATGTCGACTACTTGACTGACTCATGTAGTGTGTTGGTCGATCTCCCTATATGTGGGTCAACCTCTCAACCAACTAAACCTAGGATATGTGTGATGAACCATTACTAATTGATGTTCCAACACTCCCCAATCAACACATTGTTGAGCACTCAACACACCCTAAAAATTCTATGTCAAATTTTACTTTTTGGGTACCACTTGATCTTTTTGCATTGTCTAAATTCGACTTTAGTATGGAAAATGTTTCCTTTGATTATCATTCCAACTCTCGTTAAGTATTCCAAAGTTTGTTTGAATCTGTGAAAACCAATAACTTAAAAGACTAACATTTAAATAAAGAATCGACAGTCAAAACATTTCCCTGACGTGCTCAAAGATTCGGCATCGGGAAGAATTAAAAAATGAAAGAGAATCACTCGAGAGAACCGAGGCCGCCGAGCGCCGATCTTCGTCAATGTCGACAGAAGGGATTTTTTCTTTCGCGACATGCATCACACAAGGATATCGTCGATGACCGATCCCTTCAGCATCGGTAAAAGGCTAAAAGAGTAAGTGTTAATGACGAAATGAAGGCTTCGCCGATAGTCGATCCCCGATACCTTTCGGCGTCGACAGTCCTAGGTTTATTTTAACACACGCATATTGTTGAAACCCCGATTCCAATTGATGAACATGACCAAACCACCTATCCTCATGTGCCATGTGTCTTTTCCAGATTGGATAAAACATACGATCTAGTTTTACCTTGAGTAGTTATCGGTTCCCGAGGCCCAAGTCGCACCCCGTGTTATTTTTTCCCACATCAGCACCATACGACGAAATCGATTGGTGCCAAAAGTTCTTATCAAAACGATACCAATGAAAAATTTCACCACGCATCGCCGATCCACGATCTGTCCACTAAGAAAGCAATGCGATGAGACATTTTAGTGCTAAGATATGTTGGATTCAAAGCATTGAAAGAACTAATTAATTCCAAATATCGCATTAGTTATTAATTCGTGCATGGATCAAATCAGCCATTTGGAATAGAGCACATCACCCTCCATGCATCCACCGTCAACCCATGATGAATTGAATTGCAGAGATTCGACGACAGATTTGGTTTGATTTTCACTCATAACCCGAGTTGATTGGATGATACGACACGATAGATTCTTCCCCATTTAAATTCTTTCAAGTTGTTCGTAAACAATATCATTGTGCACAAATAAGTTTAGAGCATCTAGAGGAGTGAGACGAATTCGGAAAAAGTTTCTAAGATCCCGTGAGTATTAAACAACAGGTTTAGCAAGCATTACAGTATGTACCAGTTTATGGACTTTTTCATGCTTGAATTCATACATTTTTATTCGATGTTACTCTGTATGCATGCCTAAAGGATTTATTTCTATTGCATGAATGATGCCTCCAAGAAAGTCGAACACTAGGCGATCACCGAGGGAGCCAAAGCAAAATGAAGCCAGGTGGGTACGAGCGACCCTAAATTTATAGATATTGATGAAATTGACGGGTTGGAAAACCTTGAATTCGCAACGCCACCAGCTGGATCGCCGATAGCTATGGCGACTCAGCCAAAAATAGTCTGGGTATTAGTGGAAAGAAGCACATCAAACCCCTTGAGCGATTTTATAAAGATATATGATGATGATGAAATCCCATAACTATCTCTCGGGACCCTTGTGCACATAGAAGAAAAAAAGGGACCGAAGAAGACATCTTCTCCTATCCCTAAGGTCCAAATCCCAGAGGTCCCATAGAAAGAAAAGGAAGTTGAGGGTGTCCGAGACAAAAAAATACTTGATGCGTCAGAGTCTCAAGCGAACAATCTGAAAAAATAGCCGGGGTCGGACGAGCCAAAGAAAGGAGCATCGCGAAAGGAAGTCGGTGTTCTGACGGTCGATGAACAAGTAAGTATCGAGTCTATCCCCAACACCTCTATTTCATTTGGTACTCAAACACCTGATGCGTGACAGAAAAAAGCCGGACCTTTGGAGCATAACGAGGAAGTTCAAGAACCCAACCTTGAACAAGTATACACCAACAAAAGTCTGGGAAACACAATCACATGGGGAGATCAACAGATTCTTGAACCTGTGGACGAAGTAGCCGACATACATGCTATAGCTTATGATCGAAGGAAGAAGGATATCATCTAGAGAACCACCAAGAAGAAGAGGATCACTTTAGATCGCTCCATCCTCAGCACTACAAAGGAAAATTTGATAAACACGGAATATGCCAGAACATCCAAGCTTATCGGTGCAGGGATGGTGATCTCCGATGCCACCCTGGATAGAGATAAAAGAGATGAAAAAGAGTTGGTCGTCTCCCTGAAAGAGCTAGAACATTTGTGTCACTTGGCTAAGTACTATCAGGACACCACTCTGGCCGCGATGTATCTAAGGAATGAATTGAAGGAGGCCTATAGAAGGTTCACAAATGAGCGACACCTATTCACTAAAGGGATATCGAGCTCCATGAAGATACTATCATGGCACTCATGATGCGAAAGGATATGGAGCGGTGGTATGAAAAAGCACAAAAAGACGTGGAGAGAGTAGACTACATTGGTGCAGGTCAAAAGGGCTGAGATAAATAAGAACACAACATTAAGGTGTTGAACAAAGGCAATCTTCATCACATAAGGAAATCGACCGCGTATTGAGTGAAAATGTCTCGGGAACCACACCGAGATATTCAAGAGAAACAAGCCAAGTGTGAGAAACACTGGATTAAGATCAATCAGGTGATGAAAGAGATCGAACTTCTCGAGTTCGGAACACCCGACGTCTTTGTCGACTTGCGTGACATAGTCGAATCACACACCAAGTAAGATGCATCATGGGACGAAAGACTAGAAAAGGTGGTGGACACAGCGCCATGGAAGGTATGACAATTCACGAAACACCCGATCAAATCTAGGGCTATGATGCAATAGTTAAGTGTCAGTCTGGTGAAGTATCGGGCACATGCAATAGAGATAAGGGATATCTACGCAGCCTCAATGGAACAACATAGATTTCCATATGCCAACACCTGTGAGGAGTTGTTCATCAGTTGGTCGGAGTATGAGAAGAGTCATTCTTTTAAAGCGATATCTTGAGATGACTGTTAGAAAACTATTAGGAGAGAACACCACGTGGTGAATTTTTTTTTGCTTAACTACACTTTAGCCATTATTTTTAGTTAATTTTATGTTATAAATAAGAGCATCAACCGATTAGTTAATGGTTGATGGTTGTTGCAAGAAACTCTCTTTTCTAGTTTGTTAAAAATTATTTTGAAGTTGCCTTTAATTGAGAAGTCCTTCTGGACCAGAGACAAGTTATATTTTCATCAAATGCGTGTATGATTGGATGTGGAGAAGAACTATTTCCTATCTCGTCTCATGAATGTATGTTGTAACAAGTAAGAGCTATTAAATCTATTGATAAGTTATCTGATGCAATGTTTTTATAGTTCTTTTCTCTAATGATGAAGATGAATCATTGTGTTATTATGTGATGGATGATTAGAGTAGGTGAATTATTTTTCTTGCCATAATCTTATTGCATGCGTGTTTTCTTCTGCTAAATAGTATCTCAGACAGAAATTGGAATATTCACATGGTTAATGTATTAGTACCAGGCCTGTGGTAGACGATCGTTGTTTGCATGCTTGAGCAATAGGTTATCCCAAGCTCAACCTCTTCTCCAATATTTAGAACATTTTCCCATTTTTTTGCCAAGTTGGTTTATAACAGCTTCCATCTTAATATTGGTCCCACCTAAGAGAAAATACAAAGAGAGAAAGTCCAAACTGAAGGAGACGCCTTCGCAAGAAAACGTAAATCCCATCGATTAATTGGTCGGATCGCAAGATCTAGAGAACCATTCCACTATTAAACGTTGCAGAGTCTAATTGGTCCTTGGTGGCAGGTTTGGTTCGTACTATTGAATTAAATGGATTTAGGACCCATCAACATAATTGGATCTAGAAGGAGGGCCGAAGAATGAATGGTTTAAGACATATTTCAAATAATATTTTAGACAACTTGTAGATTCAAAACAACCCACATTCATGGCTAGTTGTTCCCAAGACAACCCACACACACTAAGTACTCCTGAAACAAGTAACTCATCCCAGCCCGAGGAAGAACACTTCTTCCCTGACATACCTTATGCTCTCCCTCATGAGGAATTAAATCAATTCAGAAGAATCACAAGAGCATACGCCCGACAGATCGGTTCGCTGTCTTTAGCTCCGATACTTCCTCGAAGACAAAAAATAAGTAGACCAGTGGTCAATAATCCTGACAACATTTTCATGCATGCAATATAAGACCTAATAGATTTTTCAATCACCGAAATTGAACATCCTCTTAATTTGATCCCCGAAATGCCAGCCGATGACGTCTTTGAACTAGATGATTTTTCAGAAGAGGAGGAGTTTAAATCAGAATCTGAAGACATGGAATATCACAACGCCCATGATGAAGAAAGGGGAAACCCACCTCAGAAAAATCAAGCTTGGTTGGCCAGAGACTCTTTGGCCATCCCAGGGCGAGTCCATAACCTTCCCCGACATCCAGAGAAGTTACTTCCTAAGTTTGATCCCTGGACCTCAGGATTTCCTTAAGATCATATCAATAAATTTATACTAGCGATCATACTTATGGATGTCCAACATGAAGACGTAGTTTGCAGGCTATTCCCATACACTTTTGAGAACTCAACCTCCACATGGTATTTTAACCTACCTGTAAGATCCATAACTAGTAGGACAAAGTTTTAAAAGGATTTTCTAGATAAATTTGTTGAAGAAGCAATTGCAGGAGCTTTGATGGTTGAATTGTTCGCAGCGACCATGAGTTCAAAAGAGAAGGTTAAATATTTCAATCAATGATTCACAACTATTTTGAACAAATTCCAACCTGAATCTAAACCAACTCAGGAGATGCAAATCGAAGTATATGCTAACGCCCTCTCAACTTCTATTTCCATGTTTGTGAAGATGGCTTCCAAATGAACCCTGGCTGAGAATTTTGAAGAAGCCAAAATGATAGAGTTCCAAATGAAGGTATGTAAGGAAGGCCAAGTCTCTTTAGTTAAAAAAGAAGTACAACCTCCCCCCAGGAGAGGACTCCTTTTGACTAGATTGCGAGGGAAACAAGAAGAACAAGCTCCTGAAAATGGTAATGGAGATATAGAGGACCTACAACGCATGGTTAAAAAATTATCAAAAAAAATCATAGACATGAAGAGAAATGCGGGGGAAGGAAACCAAGGCCAAAGGCCTTATAATCCTTTCTTTAAAAGAAACCTGTCGTTCAAAGCAATTCGACCTCCCCCAACTAACTTAAATATCTATTTGGGAAATGTAGAATTTGATTCTTTCTATACTTATCACCAAGAAAAGAACTTTGAAAGAGACTTCCCTCAATGGGTGCATGCCATGAATTTGATGGCCAATCGGTTTCTTGATGAAGTCTCCCTAACTGAACAACCAAGCAGGTCAGTTATGAATGTTGTTGATTAGGAAGAGATTGATCCACCAAAAGATACAACCATGCTGATATGGGATCTTGACCTAATTATTCCTTCTGACAACCTATTTGAGTCTCAAGAACCCCCCGCAGAGGTCTCGGCTATGCAAACTTGCAGTAAAGGTCCACCTGTCTCTAAAGATCTCGCTACTATCCAAACATCGGGGGAAAAGACAACCCCTGATCACCAGAAAGCACCCTTTTCTCCCCGTAAGAACCCTATAAGCATCCGTACCCGAGAATCGCCCAAACTTGATTACAACGTAGTTGAATATTTGAAGAAGTTGAAGGCTAAGATATCAGTTATGGACATTTATAGGATCCCTCAGCAAAAGGAATTCCTATTACAGGATTTTAAATCAGTAGAAAATCCTACAACAAGCACTGACCCAGGAAGAAATCTAAGCCCCATAGACCTAGGGAATAAACCAACTATGAACACTTGTTCTAAAGATAATAAGGAAATACATTTTGTCCCACCTTTCCTTTTAACATTTGAAGTCTTCAACATGAACCTCCATAATAGTTTGGTTGATTCAAGGGCATCCTCTAACGTTATGCCATTGTCTATCTGTAAAAAAATAAATGCAGTCCCTCTCAAGAGTGATAAACATGTAATACAACTAGACATAACCCAGGTGAAGGTCATGGGAGAACTTAAAGATGTGATGATCAGAATAGCCATGCATCCTAAGTTTGTGCAAGTGATTGACGTCATTATAGTAGACATCCCATAATCTTATGGATTATTATTAAGCCGAGACTACTATGAGAAATTAAACAGATACTTTAGTACAGACTAGGCACACCTTTGGCTACCATTAAAGGGGCACAAGAATATGATCAGAATTGATAGGGAGAGATACCTTAAACATGCGGTCACTGATCTAGAAACCCTAAACGAACCCTCAACGACAGATTTCCCTATGCTAGGCAATTTTTCCTGTGATTCCTACTTCGGGAAATTATCGCCTCTCTTATATGATGTCCCTCTTACTCAAAACTTTGAAATGGCATTTCAAGAGAAATCATCGATACCGACAGAGGAAACCCTCTTCTGTCAATAACCTATGCTAGCAATCACGGAACAAAAGATAGGAGAGCAAGAAAGTAATAAGAAGGAAGAAATAGATAATATTCTCTCACAAATTTGGACCATATACTTTGATGGATCTAAATCAGAGGACAGATCAAGGGCAGGGTGCATCCTCATTGATCCAAAAGGTAAACTTTATTTCCTGTCTTGTGGACTAGAATTTGAATGCACAAAGAACATCATAGTGTATGTTTCACATCTTGATCCACATGATATATTTTCACAATCGATATATGATAATGAACTAAGGGTTTTTTTATTTCTAGCCTCTAGATCTAACCAACTTCCATAGAATTCGGAAGATATTGTCCACATGTAACCATGAACAGTTAGAGTTGACTCCACCAAATATGTGATGTCGATTCATCTTGAAAAGGGTGCTTGAACCGACTGCCTATGTATCCAAATCGTAGACGATTTCTAGGCTGAGCGATCCACCACTTGACAATATTCAATTGTTGGTTGATTGTTCAATTTATAGGAACGCCAACTACTTGACTGACTGGTGCATTATGTTGCTTGATCACTCAAGTTATTGTATCCAAATGTGGGTCCACCTCTCCACCAACCGATCCCACAATATGTGTGATGAACCATCAATGCTTGATGTTCCAACAAAAATGTTGTACCACCATTCATAAAGGGGAATACATTCTTCCCATTGGTGTGAATTTTTGGAAGAAAAACATCTCAAATAGGTTTCTAAGAACTTGTTGACCACTTTTTTTTTCCATTAGTTTGAGGATGATATGCAGTGATCATATTCAATTGTGTACCTTGAAGTTTAAGTAGTTCCTACCAAAATTTGTTCGTGAATGTGGGGTCTTAATATGAGACAATGGAAGTGGGAATTCCATGTATCTTAAATATACAATCTATGAAGTTCTGATAAACTAAGGAAGGAGTGAAAGGATGAGGTAGGGCACAAAAATGAGCATCTTTTGAAATATGTTCAACAACCACCATGATTATCGATTCATTTCTTGATGAGGAATACGATTTTTCCTAAGGTGGGATTGGGTATCCATAAGGAATGGGGGTCCCACCATAAGAAGGGGTATATCCACAAGGTCCAAGGGGTGGGGGTGTTGGTCAAGTTGGGGAAATAGAGATAATGAGACCATCAACTGCATGGAATGTTTCATGAGTGGCTAGGTCACTTGATCAAGAATGAAGGGCATCGGGGAGGAAGATGTACAAATACCTAGTCTGAGTGTAAATCAACTCATACTGTTTGGCCTTTTGTATGGCCTTTTCCTCATTCAGAGGAAATTTCATGGAAACATCCTTGGTGATGAGAGCAGGCATAATTTTAAGGATGGAAATTTATATTAAAATGTAGAAACATGGGCTAATCTTACTAGTCCTTAATATGAAAAATGTAAAATGTTTGGCCATAGTTCTGGAAAAATATTCAAATTTATAAGGATTTTATATAGTTTCTATAATATTTTGGAGATCTTTAAGGTAAAATAATTATATTCTATGGAATTTGGGCGAATCATTTTTAGAAAAAATGGAAATTGGTGAATCTTTTTTTGGGAAAACCATGGAAAATTAGCCTATTGGTGAAATTTCGCCCCTAAAATCATCTATGGATGGGAGGAAGTATGGGGCTTTGGGAATAAGTACTTAAGGAAAATGTCATTGATCTTGACTTTGCATAAGACAAACTATCTACACCACTCATGGATGTGGTTTGAGATGTGGGTGGAAGTGGTTTGGAGACATGTGGTAAGGATCTCAATCTTCAGGTCATGGAGAACAAACAATTGGAATAATGTAAGGAACACCTTCGCTATCGTATAGAAAGTACGATGAGAGTTGTCTGGTTGGTCATTGTACCACTTTGCAATGGTACAGATCAAGGTTATTTGGAAAAGATGGAGTTTGAAGGAATCCTCCATAACGGAGTTCAATGAACACCTTAGGTTGAAGGACATCATATGGGTGGATGGGTCTTCTCATGAATTTCCCTCAAACTTGGAGATGTCATAGGGTAACTTGGTGGGAATAGGGAGGCAGCTGGGATCATGATGAATGGGATCATTGATCAATTGGTTAAGGTCATGGGTACTCAAGGAGGTAGATGACGAGAACTGAATGCACAAGTACCTCAAAATAGGGACTAGTTTTCAGACTCTAAGGAGCTAGAAATAGAGTAAGGGTCAGGGTGGGGAACCTTCTTCGTCTAATAGAGACGAAATAACACCTTAAAGGGAACTTGGGTAAAATGCATTTCAACCTATGATACTATCTCTTTGGGGTAGAAATGGTGTTCAAAGGATCCTTTCAAAGTGTTGTTGTGTTTTGGTGTTGTTATAAGTTTATTAATGTTTGCTTTGAATGAGGGAAAATTTTATAGGATAAATTTATCCCATGGGATAAGTTTCCCTTCTTTTCCCCAAAAAGCGATTCTCCAACTTCCAGTTTTCCTAAAAATGATTTGCCAAAATTATATAGGGTAAAATTATTTTACCTTAAAAATCAAAATTTTATAGAAATTATATAAAATCATTATAAATTTCAATTTTTTTATAAAAGTATTGCCAAACATTTTACAATTTGCATATTAAGGACTAATAATATTCACCAAGATTTCTACACTTCAAAACAAATTTCTTTCCTTAAAAGTTTCTTTGGCTCGAATGATGTAGTTAAATTGTTGATGTAAAATGAAATGCTGAAAAATGAACAATTTAAAAGAAACTCCATGAAATAACTTACTACTTATACAAGAAACCAATTTGAATGTACTAGTTGTTCACCTTTCTTTTTGAATGACACAATAGTTGTTGCATTCAAGCAAAGTGATATCAAATAGGAAAAAATTATTTCAAATGAGAAGCAAGACTTCCAATGGTAAAGCCATATTGGCAAGGAAAGGAGTGGTCCTAAGAGGTGTTATTTTCACTCTGGGTTTTTGTATGCAAATGCAAGTTACATTACTATACTGTAACAACAATTCAATAACAACCAATGTCTATAACAAACAACAAAAACTAACTGCAATGGAACGAAATCTAGATCCTACCCTAAATGCTTCTTTTTGGCTTTTTGAAATGCAATATAAATGGTATGCAAATGAAAGAAATAAATTAAGGGAGAGGATGCCAATTGGGTGGTAAATCTATAACCTATTTACAATAGCAAATAGGGAGCCAAACAATGAAGAAATGCCCTTGAGTAAAAGAGATCAAATCCCTAGGGGTTTTTCTTCAATTCCTATGGTTTAGTAGGGTATTTAAACCACTCAATAAATAGAAAAACTAAAGGAAAATGTAGGCCCTAAACAACACACACAACAAGAAAATAAATAATTGAAAGCAAGGGAAATTTTAAAACATAACCACTGTGGAAAGTACTGAGAAATATGTGTTGAGTAGTTGCGGAAAAAGGTCCAAATCATATTTTGATCAACGATGGAAAAAGGTAAAGATCCTATGTTGATCATTTTAGGAAAAATGCCCAAATATTTCTTTGATCAGTGGTGGAAAACTAGAGAAAATATGCATTGACCAATGGCAAAAAACTACCCAAAACCTGCATTTAGCAGTGGTAGAAAACTTCCCAGAATCTGCATTGAGCAGTGGTAGAAAAGAGGCCCTTTTCCGTGTTGATTAGTAGTAGAAAAGGGGTTAAAATGGCGTTGTCTAATGCTGAAAAGAGGTGAAATAGTGCATTTTTGTTACTGGGATATTTCCCCATGACCTTGGGTCATGTCATGATAGAGTGAGACTGGATATAGAAGATTAAATATACCCTCACAATCAAACATGCAAAAAAATAATAACTACCTTTTCACAGAGAGAGATAGGGAAAGGAAAGAGGATAAGGTGTCACATTAAACCCTTCGTCATATGTTGATCCTTTCTCATGCTTCTCAAAACTCTCCTAGTCTTTGTTGGTACAATCCTACAATAAGAGACCTAGATTGTGCTGCAATGAGGTAGTTATAGGTCCTAGGAGAATATATCAAACGTATACTTCAAAGAATTTATGAAAAAAATGAATATATCATATTGCAATGAAACAAATGAACACAAGTTTGGAAGGAAAGAATACTCTTCTACTAATCAATGAAATAAGAGAGTTAGTTACAACCTTACTCTGCTTCTAGAACCACTTCGAAACCAATCACCCGTGTTCCTCCTGAAGTCCTTGAAGCATAAAATCAATGAAACTCTTCCTCAAATAGTTAGATAGGGATAGGATCACATCTTATGACTATATACGAGAGGAAGTAACTCTGGAAAAGGAGTTTTCAGGTTGGGGGAAAACTTCTCAGAGGATGAAGGGGAAGGGAAGATTGCTCAGTTTTCTCAACATAACCTTGCACCATCAGACTCATCCTCATAGTTTCTCGAAAAGGTGATTTTATACTTTCCCAAAGGGGTTGGGGAGGTTAAAGTATGTTTTGTACGAGATTGGGGACATTAGGAAACGAGCCCAATCAAAATCTCAGAATTATATTATTATTCATTATGTTTTAGGGCATCTATAGTTTGCACACTATAAAGGCAGGAATGTTTGTGTGTTTCTGAAAGGAAACCTGTGGATATGTTCAAAATTCATGTGTTTTATATGACTTGGATGAGGCAAGATGGGATTTTGATTTTGCAATCCAAAGGGAAGGGTAGGCCATAGCACAAATGCATAGGTGTGTAATTTTTGGATATAGCATATGCCCCCTAATGTGTGATATCAGAAGGGAAACATGATGGATAAAATGCATTACAACTCTAAGAGACGAGGATGCATTGAAGTAAACTCTTGAAGGTTCCCAAATAATGGATCCAAAAACAAAAACCATCAATCAAGATCAAGTAAGAGTATTCTCTTCCTAAGTCGGGCATACCCATGCTCAGGAGTGATGTAAGCATGACCACCAAATCAAGTACATTACGGATTCATGGTACATATGAAATTATGAAAAAATTCCATGGTCACGAGCAATACATAGTGGATACATGTGATATATACAATTAACAAACATGACCACAAGGAATACACAGTGGGCCCATGTGAAAGTAGATCATAGCCACGAAGAGATACACAGTGGAGCTATGTGTCAAAATAAAGAACATAGGATTTATGGGACAAATGGAGTGAACGAAATAATCCTCTCCAAGTACCAATGTCTATGGGGTGGTACAATATATGTCTGGTAGGAACAAAAAATATGTGATTCTCATACTTCACCCGAAGTCTTCAAAACAATCCTCCATGGTACAATTCTACACTATGCGAATAGATGTGCTAGGGTTGAACACGATGAGACACCATTTTATTACCGGTCATTGATGTATACTATTAACAAATGCGAGACAATCCACCAATGATCATGATGAGTTTCAAGGTACCATGGTGCAATCTAACAAGTGTGAATAAATGAGTTGATGTCGAACACTTGATAAAATCTATCGAGAAAGGTAAATTGATGTATTCCCACTATCAATAGCGAGGGAACCTACCATTGATGACTGCAATCCCCCAGGTACCAAATACAACTTTATATCCCTATCCCATAGCAACATGTGTTGAAGTAAAGAGGAAGAGATTCATTGGAAGGAAGGAATTAGGGCATCCTCCATCATCCAGCAAGAGGGGGTAGCAGAAGGAAAAATATTTGGAAGGACTCGGACAAAAATATTGTAAGGACCACACCAAGGTATGACTTTGGCATGCACCAAATGAAATAGTGCACGACAGAAACTCTCTAAATAGTAGCCAATGATGCAGACAACTAAAAATGAAGAGGAATCCACCAATGGGGTCAAATCGAAACCAAGGTACCAGATGAATCCCTATGTGAGATGATTGTTGTTGACGTCAAACAAAAGGGAAACTTCTTAGTCGGTGACCAATGATGGTTTGATATCTACTGACTGCAAGGTCACCTATCAATGATGGAAATAGGTCCAAGGTGCAAATCTAGGTCATACTCTCATAGCAATGTGTTGGAGTCAATAAGAGAAGACCTACCAACAAGAAGTCAATGGGAACCTTCCATACTTGCATGAGTAAGAGACATAGATACTTGTGATGATGAGATGGACTTGACTAACTTAGGAAGACCGGCTTGCAAGGTCAGAGACTTAACTACAGAATGGTCGACTCAGGATTAAACTTCCCTTGAAAAAAAGAACGACACATTATGTGACTTAGGCAAAGTCACTATAAACTGGGATACATTTATGATACATAAGGAATCAACAAACGCTCCATATGGTTGGAAGAATAACAAACCGAGGAGATGAAACTCAATAATGAGAAAAAAGTCTCCTAAAGCCATACTAGAGCCAAAATGATGAGATACCGACTCAATATTGTTCTTTGTTCAAGGGCGAAAAAATTGTTCCCAACAAAAGAGATGGACCCTTTCCCCCCTTCTTTTAATTTTAATTTTAATTTTTTTGGTCTTTTTCATATTGTTAAAGTCTGAAAAGGAATTAAAGAATGCTATAGTGCACTGGAGGAAATGGGTGTCGTGGAAAGAAAACTATTTCCAAAGTGCAAGGAACAAACGTATGCTCGATGCAAGGAAAACATGTGCAGGATAAGGACACTCAGGGGATTTTTCCTCCATGAATAAAGGTGTTGAGTCACAAAGGCAATGATTGCAAGGCTGGGAAGTTGATAGGAATGCATGAGAAATTGGTTCAACAACAACATGTTGAAGCCAACATTAGGCCTATAAGCGTGAGCAATCAATATGCAATGTAGTTACAACTTAAATTCAAGAAGTATACTTCAAATAGTGTTGTTTTTTGTAGATTTATTCCCCTCGGCCCAAAAAAACATAAAACAATACCAAGGAGAACTCTTCTAGCCAATGTTGACTAGAGTATTCATTTTTCATAATTAGTATATTTGGTATGAAAAATGGTTAAAGTTATATCAAAATAGACGCCATTTCAAAGACATTTAACGAGTGTGAAAAAAACAAGTTCACTCGACCATATTTTCATTTTTAAGGAGTCTGAAAATAGTTTAACTAAGACTCCAGGATGTTGTTACGAGCAACATATAATGAAGGGAGTCCCATAGTTAGTGGCCAAAACGAGATTGAGTAAGAAAAATGAAGTTTGAATGCAAAGTCATGGTGGGACTAAAAGGGCTCCCGAGCCTAACATAGATCTTGCAACATAGGCGCAAGAATACAAAGGGATTCTAAACTAGAATGCATATGGAAGGTAGGCTCTACCATCAACAAAATGACATTTTTGAGCAGATATGAAGGTGTTGTCGCTTGCTAATGGGATCGACCCTAGGTTTAGGAGGCAATGGTGACTGATAATGCAAAAAGTTCAGGTGAATGCAACCTATGCTAAATTCTAGTTACAAGAACATCCCCTACCTAGAATCTTGAGATAGACTAGGTCATTTGTCCAAAAAGAGTTTCCAAAGTATATCCTTAAACCGAGAATGATAACACAATGCTACAAGGAACTTGTCATCTTTTGGAAAAAATAGTAAACTATAGGAAGTGTGTTACAAAAATTTTGTATAAAATAGGGATAATTTACCAATTTACTAATTCATTTTACCATTTTCACCAAATGGGTTACAAAATTTTTGTATAAAATAGGGATAATTTACCAATTTACTAATTCATTTTACCATTTTCACCAAAAACTTTCCTAAGTTAACAAAACCCTTGAACTTTCATTTGGAGATTCCAGGAGATTAGAGTGACGAAAACACCGATCACTTGGACCAAGTAGGTATCCTATCCCTGAACATTGCATTCCATTATTTCATTTTTCAAATTATTTCAAAAATGGGGGTTAAGGTACCCTTTTTAAACCCGACTTTGGGCATCCATGGGTTTTCTTACGGAAACCCATGGATTTCTGCGACTACTATAAGCATCAATAGCAGATCTCTACAACTGTCAAAACTGAAGCCCGCGGATGCCCAGAGTTAAGTTAGAAAAAATAATAATAACTTGTGTTATCTTTGAACTTGGGCAGTATGTCCATCCAATGGAGCGAACGTGAACACGAGTATGGCATGTATAAAAAAAAAATTCAAATTGGTGGGATGAGACCGCAAACGAGATTACTAAATCTGGTGATCGACTACTGGCACCCAGATTTCGAGGCCTTCATGCTTGGAGAGAAATCATTGATGATTATTGTAGAGGACATATATTTCTTCACAGGTTTATCTCATAGAGGGGAAGTTCCTAACTTCAACGCCTGTTGCGGAGGTGGCTGAACCGTCAATTATTACATCAATGAGTATTGTGATGACGGCACGAAGAAGAGTGGTTCTCAAGTACATATTACCAAATTCAGTCTCGGAGTCATTTTATACACCATGGTCCGCATTGTAGGGTCCAACTCTTTGCATTTGGCTTCTCAGGCCTAAATGCAGCATGGGGTTGAATGCTTGAGGACAACCATGTTCTACTGGAGAACTTGCATGAAGTCTCAAATCACCAATTGCAAGTTGAGAAAGACCAATAATTTCGGATTTGGTAGTGTCCTGCGCATGTTTTTCTTTGAAAGGATGCCCAAGAGGATGCCCTGCGGATTTCATAGATGCTAGAAATATGACTCAGAAGTTAGAATGAAACGATTCAAGGAAGTTAGAAGAAGGGATCCTCTGCATCTCACCATCTGTACCAAAACTTAAAAGTAGTAGCAACACACCAGATCGCTTTAAAAGAGAAGGGCAAAATACCACCACAAGCGGTTGCATGCAGCAATATGGCAACTGGCAAAAATACGTGAAGGACAGCAAGTCTCGTGATAAAGCTCGTCCTATGCGTGCCACATTGATGATTGTCCAATAGAGATAAAAAAGCTCGTCGTATGCGTGCCACAAGTGTCGTGAGGGCCCAATGCCTTCACGGATCTTCCTTTTTTACTATGCAAGTGTAAAATGACCAAAAGCACCTTCCTACCCTAGTTCAACATCTCGTGGAGCAACCCTGCCCATTCATGGATATGCAGTAGCGAGGTACATAAATACTTTATCATGCTTGGGCCAGATTCCAAAAGTGGTCGTCCAACCAAAGAATAATGTAAATATTTTTAATTTAAAAAATAAGAACCATTCAACAATTCCACCAAGTTAACCCAAAAAAAACTCAACCATCAATATATCCACCCAAAATCCAATTAATTACCTTAAACGTTCCCTTCCCAATTTCAAAAGATATACCACTTACGTTACACTGTATACATCTTATGTAACTCTCCTTCCTCATTTTCTAAAAGTATACCACTTAAGTTACACTGTAAGCATCCTATGGACCCCCGTCTCTCGGTGCAATAATTGAAAAGGTTTACGTCCTAAAAACGACACAATGTAACTCGTAGACACGACTTTTTTGCCAAGCTAGGTATTTAAATTTTGTGCTCGAGAGATACCAAGCAGGAATGCTATGCGTAAAATGCATCCCTATGCATCGCACGCTCCACTATGCAATCCGTCACTTCGTGGACCGCCAGCGTCTATTGCAGCTATTAGGAGCTTTATGGCACTGTTAGTTATTTGACGAGGCCCTTCCTGCCGTCCTCACATTCACATGCATATAAAGCCACAACTCTTCTCTCTTCTCTTTAAATCCCTGAAGATCGAGCTTAGCCCATCCTCTGCCCAGTAAAGTCAAAACTGATAGAAACCTTTTTGCGTCGGGTTTTATAATTTGCTGAGCCGCTTATATGAAGCAGCTTTCTAGAAGCAGACGCGAGGCGGCATGCAGGGCGGGTTTCCAACGGAAATATTTGAGTCGTTTGGCGGACGTGTTGTGCCGTGGCAAAATCAAATGCGCTACAACCGTCTGGGCTCGAAGCCGAGCCGTGAAATTGGCCGCGGATCTGTCACTGGCCATGACGGCTAAGGGTAGAACCAGGTGGAGCCGGGCTATCGTCGCCAAATACATTTTCAGGCTCAGGAAAACCCGTTGCAAACCACGAGGGGTTAAATCGCACGGCAAAAGGAGATCGGCCTTGACAAAACCAGTCCATGGAAACCGACTGTGGCTTGCAGAAGGTCCATAAGGTGGCTGCTTTCAGCGTCCTCAAGTGGTGGGAGTAGACTCCGGTCATGTCGTAATTGCGTGGAAGAAGCAGGAGGTACAGTGTCTTCACGTATGGAAACCCTAAGGTTGCTCGTCCCGGGAAGCCGCGGATTGGACACGGCCGATTTCTTAAAAGAGGCCGCAGACTACACCATGGCGCTTAAGATGGAGGTTCAGGCCATGCAGGCACTTGCCGACTGCTACTCCAATTCTAGTGCCAATGATGCTTTTCAGGTTTAGTTATAGCAAGGCAGTGTCGAATCTCTGCCTGGACAAACAAGGGTGAAGCGTTTTGCACGCAGCATAACGGGTAGAACAGAAAACTGGTTTGAATTAGCTCGCCTAACGAACAGCTGTCTATATATATCTTAGATTGTTTTCATAATCTTCTCCCCTATAATATACGACGGCTTGTGTATATGTATATTTTTAAGATATTACTTCCAAGCTGCATATAATATAATGTATTTATTAATGTCAAACTGTCAACGCAATATGCTTCCATATACAGGCGCTCCCTGCAAGAATGATAAAGAATGGCTTAGGGATTTTTCGTTCCTTTCATTTTCTGTATAGATTTTATCAGCAGAGAGCATAAACTTTGAAGGTATTCGCATGCCCTTTTATTTATCTACCTCTATAAATGTTTATTAATATGAATTATGACGCATACTTTTCATGGAACTGTATGCGTCTCTATAGTTAATGTTTATCAAAATTTGGGGCTGACGATTGACAGATCCATGGCGTGTATTTTGACATATGGAGTAGACGGCCATAATGATTGTGTCGAATTACACGCAGAATATAGAGGTAATATTTGAACTCTATAAAACCTGGCCGTTCACCGATCACTCGCGATTTTCTAAAGCCGATGTTGTCGTTCAAGTAGTGCGGAATGAAATTAGGGTTGGGGTAGTATGGAGTGAAATTTTCTGTTCTAGGGGAGATGTATAATTACATCCTCGTTTATTGCTTGAATTTTTAGAGTTTGATATGCAAGTTTGAACCTGTCATTGCATATCTCCGGTATTTCATTCTTGAGTTTTAGTTATTTGAATCATGCCAATATCCCATACTCTTTCATAGTGTTCAATCGTAAAAACTTAAGAATGTGGAAGGGACTTCTTTGATATTATTGAATACCGTATCCACGTATCCCTCATATAAAGAGTTAGTTCCATGTATCCCTTAGATAAACAGAGAGTTAACCTTGTCCTCACGGAATTCTGTCTTTCCTGTATCCACATATCCATTAGATAAAGACTTAAGAACCACCTTTTTAGGGATTCTATCTTTAGGGTTTGTAATAGTTCAAATTTTTTTAAAACATTGGCCTTAGCGCAAACATCCTTCGAATACGTGTAAAATCTTTCAAATCGGTTGTCTTTATTTTTAAGGTAATGCTTTTATAATCTGAATAACGGCTTCACTTTTTAAGGTAATGCTTTTATAATCTGAATAACGGCTTCACGAGAAATCATAGCTCATAGCTCCCTGAGCTAATATGATGAATCACGGGTTCACGAGAAATCATAGCTCCTTGAGCGAATATTATGAGAATTTCTTCACAGGTTCTAATAGTTGATGTTTCCTTTAACGACAAATATTGTCCGTTGTATGAGAAAGAACATGTAGTCAGTAGTCAAGTAACTCTGTGAAAATGGATTTTTATTTTGTTTGTTTGTTTAGCATGGTAAAATGCTGCTTTTATTGGTTATTATATTATTTGTTTTTTACATGGAAAAATGCTGTTTTTATTGGTGGTTACACTTTTAATCAATGGTTGCAAGATATGTACTTTCATTTTTTTTTTTTTTTACATTAGTAATAACCATTTTATAAAAGTGGTTGATGTATGCCAATTGATCCCATTAGTTTGGAAAGGTGAAAATGACCCTGATTTAGTATTTTTTTTAAAGAGTTTTTATTGAAGATTTTTTTTTGATATTTTTGTGAGAATGTATTTAATTTCCTCTAAAAATAAAAATATTGTTTGTGAAGATTTTTTTAGTTTGGTGATATATTTAATTTCCTGTAAAAATATTGTTTGTATATAATTGTTTAGTTTGGTAATTTTTGTAAAGAGTTTTATTGAAGACAATTAATAAACCATTTTGATATTTTTGTGACAATGCATCTTAAAAGAGGTAACTATTTTCAATAGGTGTTGTTTCTTTAATCTATTATTTTCAATTTTAGATTTCTAATTTGGTATACAAATATACGATAATTTACATAAATTGTACTATTTTTGAAAATCAAGAAATTTGGAGAAACCCTAAAAACTATGTTATTGCAAGATACAAAAAATTAAATTGCAGGATTAAAAAAAATTGAAATATTTAAAACCAATAAAAAATAAAATTTCCCTTTCTTTTCCACTTCATCTCATAATGTATTTTATCTAATTCACCCACAGCTTGAAAAGTCTAAGGAATGGAAAATAAAGGTTTTTTCTATTTTTCCCATTATTTTGGATATTAAGATTAGCCTCAATAAAATTAATTTTGGGTTTAAAGTTTTTATTGCCTATTATATATTGGATTATTTTTTCAAAAAAAATTGAAAGGAAAATTTAATATTTTCAAGATCTAAAAGTTAAGTAAGAATGAGAAAATTTAATATTTTCAAGATCTAAAGGTTAGGTAAGAATGAGAGTAAAGGAAGCAAAGGAAAATCTCTAACACAACCTACATTGATTCCAAAATGGAAAATCAAGAAAAAGAAATGAAAATAATTTTTTTTTTATGGATTGAAGATGTAAACCATGATAGTGAACAAATAGTTTTACATCTTAATCACAATGAACATAAAAGAGAATCTATCTTTGACAAGAAATTGAAGAGGAAAATGAAGTGCATAATACCTTAAGGATGCTAAAAAAAAATAATAGTCACAATGATAACCAAGTTGAAGATTTTTTTTTACAAAATATCAATATAGCTAAAATTGAAGGGTTTGGACTCAAATTTTCAACTTGTACTATATAAAAATATGTTCTTGATATTTTCACAATGTACTTAAAAAAGTAATCAAGGATGCCCAATGTTATGAAAATCAAAGAATTAATATAATCAAAAACATTTTATTCAAGGGAAAATCAAAGGATTAATATAAGCACAAACATTTTATGCAAGGACTACATGTACAACAACACATGTAGTGGTCCATTGCCCAAGCATAAAAAATTCAATGATGAGCTTTCTTGTCCATGCTTTATTTATAGGAAACCCTATAAGATAGACATACAAAAGGTGTTAGTGCTATAGTGAAATAGTATTGAGTGGAAAATTCTCATGTTTCACCAAATATAAATGACTTGTTATGCCACCAAATATCAAGACTTATGTATGTACCACATGTACCACATTTATCAAAGACAATTGAAGTCCAATTGTTCACTAATTTCAAATAGAGTCGTTGTGATATTCATATCCTATTAAACACATTTGTGAATCTTAAACAATAGTATATTCAATTTATCATTATTCATGACTTGTGTTTTTATTGTTACCATGTTGAATTTGAATTATACTATGATACTTTACTTTATTTTGGTACTAATTATTGGATAAATTCTTCTAGAGTTAATGCTTTTATATCCTAGAAGCTATTTGAAAGAATGGCTTATAAGATTTTTTACTAAAAATGAAATTAGTGCACTTAATATATCTTTATTATATACAAATTAGTATATTGCTATTAATCATCCAACATTGAAAAATATAATTATTACTTCCTAGAGATATGAATAATTTAATCGCCACAACACCTCCTTTTAAATAGCTCCATCTACAAAAAATGATTTGATAGAGAATATAATCGTCATGATAGACTTGGAAATTGTGAAACTATACCAACCATTCACATAAATCAGCTAGCAAGACCTATAGTTCAAACAAGCTTGCGAGGTTTTTCCATGCCAAAAAATATTGTGGGCGGTTGATTTTGGAGAGAACTATATTTTTTCCAGGTTTAATATAGACATGTAGGGGCTCCCAAACACTACAATCAAGTGATATTACATCTACCTCCACTTCATCAACAAAGTTTTCATTTATAAAAAATGTATAGTACACTACCTAGTGATCTTGGGATTTGCAACTTTATTTACTTGTCCCAATGGATATGGTTGTACTTACTAGACCTTTTGTTACAAGGATTTCCTATGAACTAGAATCAAATAGAGCATCCAGCTTTATCTTCTTAACCTAGATCTTAATATGGAATAACTTAGTCATCTACATCTCTTCCTTGGGATGAAGGTTACTTAGATTCACCTCATTTTGCATTGTAGTGAAAACAACATTTTCACCTATATTTAAGCTTCTCTTTACATGGTTTCCTGAATCCACTTCTAGCAAGTTCTTATTCTTGGCATCCTTCTTTTCAATCTATGCATGTAACCTCCAAAAGTTATCTTTGGTGTGTCCATGTATATTACAATGATTAAAGTGATTGTTTGAATTATTTCATTGATGTGCAATGGTTGTTGTCTTCTTACCCTTTCCTTTCCAT
>JASDQU010308159.1:31988-58077 GCA_032191745.1 Picea mariana
ACTTGAACATTTAAGTGGGGTAAAAGGAGGTTTCCCCCTCGAAGAGGCTTATTATCTGAAATTCTCTCTTTTTCAAGGTGTTGAGTACTTTTTCTGAGGATTTTCTATGCTATATTGATATTTGGTTCTTAACACGATGACCGATCCCTTCAGCATCGACAAAAGGCTAAAAGGGTAAGTGTTAACGACAAAATGAGGGCTTTGTCGATAGCCAATCCTCGAGACCTTTCGGTGTCGGCAGTCACAGGTTTATTTTAACACACACATATTGTTGAAACCCCGATTCCGATTAATGAACACGACCAAACCACCTGTCCTCATGTGCCATGTGTCTTTTCCATATTGGATAAAACGTACGATCTAGTTTTACCTTGAGTAGTTATCAGTTCCCGAGGCCCAAGTCGCACCCCTTGTTATTTTTTCCACATCAGCCCCATACGACGAAATCGATCGGTGCCAGGAGTTCTTATCAAAAGGATACCAACGAAAAAATTTCACCACACATCACTGATCCCCGATCTGACCACTAAGAATGCAATGCGATGAGATGTTTTAGTGCTAAGATATGTTGGATTCAAAGCATTTAAAGAACAAATTAATTCCAAATCTCGCATTAGTGATTAATTCGTGCATGGATCAAATCAACCATTTGAAATTGAGCACATCACCCTCCACGCCTCCACCGTCAACCCATGATGAATTGAATTGTAGAGATTCAACGACAGATTTCATTTGATTTTCACTCATAACCTAAGTTAATTGGATGATATGACACGACAACTTCTTCCTCATTTAAATTCTTTCAAGTTGTTCGTAAACAAGATCATCATGCACAAAGAAGTTCAGATCATCCAAAGGAGCGAGATGAGCAATTCAGAAAATGTTTCCAAGATCCCATGAGTATTAAACAACGGGTTTAGCAAGAGTTACAGGTATGTACCAGTTTCTGGACTTTTTCATGCTCTAATTCATACATTTTTATTCAATGTTACTCTGTATGCATGCCTAAAGGATTGATTTTGATTGCAGGAACAATGCCTCCAAGAAAGTCGAACACTAGGCGATCGTCGAGGGAGCCAAAGCAAAAGGAATTCAGGTGGGTACGAGCGACCCTGAATTTATAGATATTGATGAAATTGACGAGTTGGACAACCTTGAATTCACAACGCCACCAGCTGGATTGCCGACAACTGTGGAGACTCAGCCAGAAACAGTCTCGGTATCAGTGGAAAGAAGCACATCAAGCCCCTTGAGCAATTTTATAAAGATATATGATGATGATGAAAGACCATAAGTATCTCTCGGGACCCCTGTGCACATCGAAGAAGAAAAGGGACCAGAGAAGACATCTTCTCCTGTACCTGAGGTCCAAATCCCAAAGGTTCCACAAAAATAAAAGGAAGTTAAGGGTGTCCGAGACAAAAAAATGCCTGATGCGTTAGAGTCTCAAGCAAACAGTCTGAAAAGACAGTTGGGGTTGGAGGAGCCAAAGAAAGGAGCACCGTGAAAGGAAGTTGGTGTTTTGACGGTCGATGAACAAGTAAGTATCGAGTATATTCCCGACACCTTTATTTCACTTGGTACTCAAACACCCGATGGGTGATAGGAAAAAGACGGACCTTCGGAGCATAATGAGGAAGTTCAAGAACCCAACCTTGAACAAGTATACACCAACGGAAGTCTGGGAAACACAGTCAGATGGGGGGATCAGAAGATTCCCGAACCTGTGGATGAAGTAGCCGACATACATGTTATAGCTTATGATCAAAGGAAGAAGGATATCCTCCAAAGAACCAACAAGAAGAGGAGGATCACTTTAGATTGCTCCATCCTCACCACTACAAAGGAAAATTTGATAAACACAGAATATGCCAGAACATCCGAGCTTATCAACGCGGGGATGGTGATCTTCGATGCCATCCCGAATAGAGCTAAAAGAGATGAAAAAGAGTTGGTCATCTCCCTGAAAGAGCTAGAACATTTGTGTCATTTGGCTAAGTACTATCAGGACACCACTCTGGTCGCGGTGTATCTAAGGAATGAATTGAAGGAGGCCTATAGCAAGTTCACAGACGAATGAGCCACACCTATTCACTAAAGGGATATTGAGCTCCATGAAGATACTATCATGGCACTCGTGACGCACAAGAATATGGAGCAGTGGTATGAAAAAGCACAACAAGTCGTGGAGAGAGTAGACTACATTGGTGCAGGTCAACATGGCCGAGATAAATAAGAACACGACATTAAGGTGTTGAATGAAGGCAATCTTGACACATAAGGAAAGCGACCGAGTATTGGGTGAAAATGTCTCGGGAACCACACCGAGATATTCAAGATAAAAAGGCCAAGTGTGAGAAACACTAGATTAAGATCAATCGGGTGATGAAAGAGATCGGACTTCCCGAGTTCGGAACACCCGACGACTTTGTCGACTTGCATGACATAGTTGAATCATACACCAAGCAAGATGCATCAAAAGACAAAAGACTAGAAAAGGTGGTGGACACAACACCAGGGAAGGCATGACAATTCACAAAACACTCGATCAAATCTTGGGCTATGATGCAACAGTTAAGTGCTAGTTTGGTGAAGTATCGGGAACATGTAGTAGAGATAAGGGATATCTATGCGGCCCCGATGGAACAACACAGATTTCCATACGCCAACACCTGTGAGGATTTGTTCATTAGTTGGTCGGAGTATGAGAAGAGTCATCCTTTTAAAGCGATATCTTGAGATGACTGTTAGAAAACTATTAGGAGAGAATGCCACATGGAAAATTTTGTTTTTCTTAACTAAACTTTAGCCATTATTTTTAGTTAATTTTATGTTATAAATAAGAGCATCAACCAATTAGTTAATGGTCATTGGTTGTTGCAAGAAACTCTCTTTTCTAGTTTGTTAAGAATTATTTTGAAGCTGCCTTTAATTGAGAAGTCCTTCTAGACCAGAGACAAGTTATATTTTCATCAAATGCATGTATTATTGGATGTGGAGAAGAACTATTTCCTATCTCATCTCATGAATGTATGTTGTAACAAGTAAGAGCTATTAAATCTATTGATAAGTTATATGATGCAATGATTTTATAGTTCTTTTCTCTAATGATGAAGATGAATCATTGTGTTATTATGTGATGGATGATTAGAGTAGGTGAATTATTTTGCTTGCCATTATGCTATTGCATGTGTGTTTTCTTCTGCTAATTAGTATCTCAGACAACAATTGGAATATTCACATGGTTAATGTATTAGTACTAGGCCTGTGGTAGACGATCGTTGTCTGCATGCTTGAGAAACGGGTTATTCCAAGCTTAGCCTCTTCTCCAGTATTTATAACATTTTCCCGTTTTGTTGCCAAGTTGGTTTATAACAACTTCCATCTTAATATTGGTCCCACCTAAGAGAAAATACAAAAAGAGAAAGTCCAAACTGAAGGAGACGCCTTCACAAGAAAATGTAAATCCCATCGATTAATTGGTCGGATCGCAAGATCTAGAGAACCATTCCACTATTAAATGCTGCAAAGTCTAATTGGGCCTTGGTGGCAAGTTTGGGTCCTACTGTTGAGTTAAAGGGATTTAGGACCCATCAATATAATTGGCTCTAGAAGGAGGGCTAAAGAATGAATGGATAAACACATATTTCACATAATATTTTAGACAACCTGTAGATTCAAAACAACCCACATGCATGGCTAGTCATTCCCAAGACAACCCACACACACTGAGTAATCCTGAAAAAAGTAATGCACCCCAGCCCGAGGAAGAACGCTTGTTCCCTGACATACCTTACGCTCTCCCTCACGAGGAATTAAATCAATTCATAAGAATCACAAGAGCATACACCCGACAGATCGGTCCACTGTCTTTAGCTATGATACTTCCTCGAAGACAAAAAATAAGTAGACCAGTGGTCAATAATCTTGAAAAGGTTTTCGTGCACACAATATAAGACCTGATAGATTTTTCAACCACCGAAATCAAACATCCTCTTAATTTGATCCCCAAAACGCCAGCCGACGACGTCTTTGAACTAGATGATTTTTCGAAAGAGGAGGAGTTTAACTCAGAATTTGAAGACATGGAAGATCACAACGACCATGATGAAGAAAGGGGAAACCCACCTCAGAAAAATCAACCTTGGTTTGCCAAAGACTCTTTGGCCATCCCGGGGCAAGTCCATAACCTTTCCCAACATCTAGAGAAATAACTTCCTAAGTTTGATCCGGAGACTTCAGGATTTCCTTAAGATCATATCAATAAATTTATACTAGTTATCAGACTTATGAATGTCCAACATGAAGACTTAGCTTGCAGGCTATTCCCCTACACTTTTGAGAACTCAGCCTCCACATGGTATTTTAACCTACCTGTAGGATCTATAACTAGTTGGACAAAGTTTAAAAAGGATTTTATAGATAAATTTGCCGAAGAAACCACTACAGGAGCTTTGATGGTTGAATTGTTTGCAGTGACCATGAGTTCAAAAGAGAAGGTTAAATATTTCAATCAAAGATTCACAACTATTTTGAACAAATTCCAACCTGAAGCTAAACCAAATCAGGAGATGCAAATCAAATTATATGCTAACGCCCTCTCAACTTCTATTTCCATGTTTGGGAAGATGGCTTCCAAACAAACCCTGGCTGAGAATTTTGAAAAAGCCAAAACGATAGAGTTCCAAATGAAGGTATGTAAGGAAGGCCAAGTCTCGTTAGTTAAAAAAGAATTCCAACCTCCCCCTAGGAGAGGACTCCTTTTGACTAGATCATGAGGGAAACAAGAAGAACAAGCTCCTGAAAATGGTAATGGAGATATAGAAGACCTAAAATGCATGGTTAAGAAATTATCAAATGGAATCATAGACATGAAGAGAAACGCAGGGGAAGGAAACCAAGGCCAAAGGCCTTATAAGCCTTTCTTTAAAAGAAACCCGTCGTTCAAAGCAATTGGACCTCCCCCAACTAACTTAAATATCGATTTGGAAAATGTAGCATCTAATTCTTTCTGTACTTAACACCAAGAAAAGCACTCCGAAAGAGACTGCCCTCAATGGGTGCATGCCATGAATTTGATGGCCAATCGGTTTCTTGATGAATTCTCCTTGACCGAACAACCAAGCGGGTCAGTTATGAATGTTGTTGATTAGGAAGAGATTGATCCACCAGAAGATACAACCATGCTGATATGGGATCCTGACCTAATTATGCCTTTCGACGACCTATTTGAGTCTCAAGAACCCCCCGCAGAGGTCTTGGTTGTGCAAACTTGTAGTAAAGGTCCACCTGTCTCTAAAGATCTCGCTACTATTCAAACATCAGGGGAAAAGATAACCCCTGATCACCAGAAATCACCCTTTGCTCCCCGTAAGAACCCTATAAGCATCCATACCCAAGAATCGCCCAAAATTGATTACAACGTAGTTGAATATATGAAGAAGTTGAAGGCTAATATATCAGTTATGGACATTTATAGGATCCCTCGGCAAAAGGAATTCCTATTATAGGCTTGAAATCAGTAGAAAATCCTACAACAAGCACTAACCCAGGAAGAAATCTAAGCCCCATAGACCTAGGGAATAAACCAACTATGAACACTTGTTCTGAAGATAAGAAGGGGAGACATTTTGTCCCACCTTTCCTTTTAACATTTGAATTCTTCAACAGGAACCTTCATAACAGTTTGGTTGATTCAAGGGAATCCTCTAACGTTACGCCACTTTCTATCTGTAAAACAATAAACGCAGTCCCTCTCAAGAGTGATAAACATGTAATACAACTAGACAGAACCCAGGTGAAGGTCATGGGAGAACTTAAAGATGTAATGATCAGAATAGCCATGCATCCTAAGTTTGTGCAAGTGATTGACGTCATTATAGTAGACATCCCATAATCTTATGGATTATTATTAAGCCGAGACTGGTATGAGAAATTAAACAGATACTTTAGTACAGACTAGGCACACCTTTGGCTACCATTAAAGGGGCACAAGAATATGATCAGAATTGATAGGGAGAGATATCCGAAACATGCGCTCACTGATATAGAAACCCTAAACGAACCCTCATCGACAGATTTCCTTGTGCTAGGCAATTATTCCTGCGATTCCTACTTTGGGAAAATTAATTTCGTAAGAAAATTCACACCGGATTTCACCGAGATTGTCAGAAAGCTACAAAAAAAGATCCACAAACATGTTGAATTTAAGTGGGAAGATGAACGAAAGGATCCTTTAAGCAATATTAAAATTTTTATATCCCAAGCCCCCGTGTTATGAAGTCCCGATTTCAATAGAGATTTATTCCTCTATACTTTCACCTTCGACCAAACATTAGCTGCAGTATTGACTTGGAAGGATGATGAAAACAATGAGGCTCTGGTGTCATTCATGAGAACTAATATCCAAGGAGCCAAACTTAATTATCCTGCTATTGATAAATAGGCCTATGCGGTATATAAGGCAGTGAAACACTTCAGATCTTTCATCCTCAAGAACCACACCAAAGTAATTGTGCCTCACCCTGCGGTCTGATCCTTTTTCACTCAACAAGAGATGGGGGAAAGAAGAGGGAACTGGATGGCAATAGTCCAATAATTTGACCTAGATATAAAACCTTCCATACTAGTTAAAGGGAAAAGGTTTTGCAAACTTGCAACTGAATCCCAGGACCAAGTAAACGAATATTATGGGTGGGAGAATGAAATGGAATTATGGTGTGGTGAAGCTTCATACATCTCCCCAGGGAAAGATTCTTGGTATGAGAATTTGACTTATCTCTTGCACCATGGGACTTGCCCAGAAAATCTCAACCCCAGGGAAAGGAGAGCTCTCAGGTTAAAATCTGTACAATATCGTCTCATAAATTTGGTAATCTTCTAGATTAATTATGATGGGGTACTTTTAAGATGTCTCGAACGTAAAGATGCAGAAAAAGTTCTGCAGGAACTCCATGATGGCCCTGCCAGTGGACATTTTGCAGGAAACACCACCGCTCATAAGATACTGAGAGCTGGTTATTATTGGCCCACTTTGTTCAAGGATTCTCACACCTATGCTAGGAACTGTGAACTTGCCAAATAAGCATTGGGAGAGAGAAGAGAGCAGCAGTCCCAATCCAACCAGTGACCATTTCTAGGCCTTTTAAGCAATGGGGGTTAGACATCATAGGAAAAATTACACCAAGATCTTCAAAACAACACAAGTACATACTTACTACCACTGATTACTTCATTAAATGGCCAGAATCTATTCCTCTAACCCATGCAAATAAGAAGGTGGTAATCCAATTCATAGAGAAACAACTAATTACAAGGTTCAATGTCCCTTCTGTTCTTATTTTCGATAATGCAACTTATTTTTCTTCCACCTTATTGACAGAGTTTGCACTAGACAAAGGAATCATAGTTAGATACTTTGCAAATTACTATCCACGGGGAAACAGAGTGGCATAATCAACTAATAAGAACCTAGTAAGGATATTAAAGAAAATGGTTGCAGATAACCAAAGGAATTGGCATAATTTACTCCACAACGCTTTATGGGTAGATAGAGTCACACCCAAGGAATCTATAGGAAATTCCCCATACTTTCTAGTATACGGGAAGGAATACATTCTCTCGAATGGGCTTTATATTCCACCTCTTCAACTTGCCCAAGATTCTAGAGAACAACCTTCATCAGTCACACAACAAGGAATTGACACTCTGCTCATGCTAGAAGAAGAAAGGGAAAAGGCTAAATCAAAATTTATAGCCCACCAGAAAATCGTTAAAAGATGGTTTGACAAACATAAGGATAAAGAGAATAAATTTGAAGTAGGATACTTGGTCCTAAAATGGGACAGAGAAAATGAGCCTAAAGGCAAACATTCTAAGTTTTAGAATCTATGACTCGAACCTTTTCAGGTGGCTGAGAAGATTAGGGTAGGCACTTAACGATTACAAAATCTGAGGGGGGAACCTGAAACCCTCCCAGTAAATGGCCAAGCCCTAAAACAATATTTCCNTAATCACGAATTACTTTTATTTTTTTATTTTTCTTTTGTTTTTTTGTTTTCCTCACTTTTGAAGGTGGTTTTTAGCGAGACAATGGTTGACCTCAAATCATGCAACATATTGAAATCTGTTCCTAACTCATCGCTCACATACAACACAAGAAGCACTCTGGAACCTACAGTTGTTTCGAGGGGTCTTCTATCTAACCTGCGCAAATGAACAACTTTGGGGAAATGCAGAAGCGTCTGCCCAGTGGTCTGGTGAAATGTTAAGGGAAATTTGGTAAGCTGAAAAGGACTGCATCAACCTCGGAGACAAAGCTAGCTAAGGATTCACATTAACCATCTCATTTTTCGAAATAAACAAACATCATCCTCTCCCACTCTCTCAGGGCATTCTACCGAAATAAAATTTAACTATACCAAGTGAGTGAACAGTGGGAGAGGGTATGCAAATATCTTCTCTAGGGCTATGGACGCTCGCTGGTAGTGGAGCAAGGTCTATGATGTCGGGGTGACTCTGTCGGGGCTATGGACACTCGTTGGCAACAAAGCAACACCATAGCAGGTGAGTAAAGGTAACTAAAGGCTCCATGCCCGTGAATGCTTTACTAGATTTTTGTCAAAGAGGTCTTGAGTCAAGGTTATAGGAAACGAAGGAGGAATAAAGGTTGAAAACCCCATAGGAAGACTCGAAAGCATCAACCGAAGAATTTCAAATGCAAGGGTAAAAGAGGCTCTAATTTAAAACCAGTTAAGTTCTCGACTTGATTTCGCATCAGCCGAACCTGAAGGAGGAACAGATATTCTGCTTTCACCCAGTAAGTCTCCATTTGTTGAGCACTCAACACACCCTAAAATGTCTATGTCAAATTTTACTTTTAGGGTACCACTTGATCTTTTTGCATTGTCTAAATTCGACTTCAGTATGGAAAATGTTGCCTTTTCTTATCATTCCGACTCTTGTTAAGTCTTCCAAAGTTTGTTTGAATCTGTGAAAACCCATAACTTAAAATACTAACATTATTTGGTGTTTTTCGGTTCAGCAGAATGCAATTCATTCTCAGAAGTAAGCAAATGACTTAGTTTCAAAGATAGTGATCGAGCGATGAAAACCAGGAGGTAGGCTCTAAGACGACCATCCTTAGCGAAGAGTGCGTAATAGCTCACTGGTTGCACCTAAAATTTATCGATCAGGACCAACTAGTGAGGGGAAAGGTTACCCTGTTAAATAAAGAATTGGCAGTCAAAACATTTCCCCGACGCGCTCAAACCTTCGGCATCGGGAATGATTTAAAAATGAAAGAGAATCACTCGAGAGAATCAAGGTCGCCAATATTTGTCGACGTTGGTGGAAGGGAGTTTTTCTTTCGTGACAGTCATCAAACAAGGATATCATCGATGACCGATCCCTTCGGCATCGGTGAAAGGCTAAAAGAACAAGCGTTAATGAAGAAATGAAGGCTTTACCGATAGTTGATCCCCGATACCTTTCAGCATCGACAGTCCTAGGTTTATTTTAACACACTCATCTTGTTGAAACCATGATTCTAATTGATGAACATGACCAAACCACCTGTCCTCATCTTCCACGCGTCTTTTACAGATTGGATAAAACTTACGATCTAGTTTTCCCTTGAGTAGTTATCAGTTCCCGAGGCCCAAGTCGCACCCTGAGTTAGTTTTTCCACATCAGCGCTGTACGCCGAAATCGATTGGCACCGAAAGTTATTATCAAGAGGATACCAACGAAAAATTTCACCATGCATCGCTGATCCCTGATCTGTCCACTAAGAAAGCAACACGATGGGACATTTTAGTGCTAAGATACGTTGGATTCAAATCATTTAAAGAACTAATTAATTCCAAATCTCACATTAGTTATTAATTCGTGCATGGATCAAATCATTTGTTTGAAATAGAGTGCATCACCCTCCGTGCCTCTGCCATCAACCCATGATGAATTGAATTGCAGAGATTTGACGACAGATTTCGTTTGATTTTCACTCATAACCTGAGTTAATTGGCTGATACGATAGAACAACTTATTCCCCATTTAAATTCTTTCAAGTTGTTTGTAAACAAGATCATCGTGCACAAAGAAGTTCAGAGCATCAAGAGGAGAGAGACGAGCAATTCAGAAAAATTTTCCAAGATCCCATGAGTATTAAACAACATGTTTAGAAAGCGTTACAGGTATGTACCAGCCTATGGAATTTTTCATGCTTTTATTCATATATTTTTATCCAATGTTACTCTGTATGCATGCCTAAAGGATTGATTTCAATTGCAGGAAGGATGCCTCCAAGAAAGACAAACACTAGGCGATCGCCAAGGGAGCCAAAGAAAAATGAATCCAGGTAGGTACGAGCGACCATGAATTTATAGATATTGATGAAATTGATAGGTTGGACAACCTTGAATTCTCAATGCCACCAGTTGGATTATCGAAAGGTGTGGCGACTTAGCCAGAAACAGTCTGGGTATCAGTAGAAACAAGTGCATCAAACCCCTTGAGCGAGTTTATAAAGATACATGACGATGATGAAAGCCTAGAAGTATCTCTTGGGACCCCTATGCACATCGAAGAAGAAAAGGGAATAGAGAAGACATATTCTCCTGTCCCCTAGGTCCAAAACTCAGAGGTCCCGCAGAAAGAAAAGGAATATGAGACTGTTCGAGACATAAAAATGCCCGATGCATCAGAGTATCAAGTGAACAGTCCAAAAAAATAGTCAAGGTCAGACGAGCCAGACAAAGGAGCATTACGATAGGAAGTCGGCATTCCAATGGCCAATGAACAAGTAAGTATCAAGTTTATCCCCGACACCTCTATTTCACTTGGTACTCAAACACCCGATGGGCGACAAACAGAAGCTGGAACTTCGGAGCATAACGAGGAATTTTAAGAACCCAACCTCGAACAAGTATACAACAATGAAAGTCTAGGAAACACACTCACATGGGGGGATCAATAGATTCCTAAACCTATGGACAAAGTATCCAACATACATTTTATAGCTTATGATCGAAGGAAGAAGGCTATCATCCAAAGAACCACCAAGAAGAAGAGGATCACTTTAGATCGCTCTATCCTCATCACTACAGAGGAAAATTTGATAAACACATAATATGCCAGAACATATGAGCTTATTGACACGGGGATGGCGAGCTCCGATGCCACCTTGGACAGAGCTAAAACAGATGAAAAAGAGTTGGTCGTTGCCCTGAAAGAGATAGAACATTTGCGTCACTTGGATAAGTACTATCAGGACACTAGTGAGGCTGTGGTGTATCCAAGGAATGAATTCAAGGAGGCCTATAGCAGGTTCACAGACGAGTGACACTTATTCACTAAAGGGATAGTTGAGCTCTAGGAAGATACTATCATGGAACTCACGACGTGCAAGGATATGGAGCGGTGGTATGAAAAAACACAGCAAGTCGTGGAGAGAGTAGACTACATTGGTGCAGTTCAACATGGTTGAGAAAAAGAAGAACACGACATTAAGGTGTTGAATGAAAGCAGTCTTGACTGCATAAGGAAAGTGACCGAGTATTGGGCGAAAATATCTCGAGCACCACACCGAGAGATTCAAGAGAAATTGGCCAAGTGAGAGAAACACTGAATTAAGATCAATAGGGTGATGAAAGAGATCGTATTTCCTGAGTTCAGAACACTCGACGACTGTGTCGACTTGCGCGACATAGTCAAATCGTACACCAAGCAAGATGCATCATGGGCCAAAAGACTGGAAAAGGTGGTGGACACAATTCCAGGGCAAGTACAACAATTCATGGAACAGCCGATCAAAGCTCAGGCTATGATGCAACAGTTAAGTTCCATTATATTGAAGTATCGGGAACATGCGCTAGAGACAAGGGAGATCTACGTGGCCCCGATGGAGCAACACGGATTTTCATATGCCAACACCTACGAGGAGTTGTTCATTAGTTGGTCGGAGTATGAGAAGATTCATCCTTTTAAACCGATATCTTGAGATGATTGTTAGAAAACTGGTAGGAGAGAATGCCACGTGGTGAATTTTGTTTTGCTTAACTACACTTTAGCCATTATTTTTAGTTAATTTTATGTTATAAATAAGAGCATCGACCGATTAGTTAATGGTTGATGGTTGTTGCAAGAAACTCTATTGTCTGGTTTGTTAAGAATTATTTTGAGGCTGCCTTTAATTGAAAAGTCCTTCTGGACAAGAGACAAGTTATATTTTCATCAAATGTGTGTATGATTGGATGTGGAGAAGAAATATTTCCTATCTCGTCTCATGAATGCATGCTGTAACAAGTAATAGCTATTAAATATGTTGATAAGTTATCTGATGCAATGCTTTTATAGTTCTTTTCTTTAATGATGAAGATGAATCGTTGTGTTATTATGTGATGGATGATTAGAGTAGGTGAAATATTTTACTTTCCATTATCTTATCGCATGTGTGTTTTCTTCTGCTAATTAGTATCTCAGATAGAAATTGGAATATTCACATGGTTAATGTATTAGTATTAGGCTTGTGGTAGATGATCGTTGTCTGCATGCTTGAGCAACGGGTTATCCCAAGCTCAGCCTCTTCTCCAGTATTTAGAATCTTTTCCCATTTTGTTGCTAAGTTGGTTTTTACCAACTTCCATATTAATATCGGTCCCAACTAAGAGAAAATACAAAAAGAGAAAGTCCAAACTAAAGGAGACGTCTTCGCAAGAAAACGTAAAGCTCATCGATTAATTGGTCGGATCGCAAGATCTAGAGAACCATTCCACTATTAAACATTGCAAAGTCTAGTTGGGCCTCGGTGGTGGGTTTGGTTCCTACTGTTGAATTAACGGGATTTAGGACCCATCAACACACATGTCTCTTGAGATTCAAGAGGTGAAATTACATCATTATGATACCTCCCCCCCCATAATTGCAACTTCTTGAAGCCCAAGATTCGTGTGAAGCTTGAGAAATTTGGCTTCGGGTAAAGGTTTGGTGAAGATATCAACAACCTGATCATATGTTTTTCCATATTAAAGCGAGGTAATGTTCTCATGAACCAATTGTCTCAAATAATGATCATGGAGCTCAACATGCTTCATCTTACTTTGAGCAACAGGATTGTCAAAAACTTGTATAGAACTGTAGTTGTCACAGTAGAGTGTATTCGATGTCTGAATATGAAGGCCAATTTCACCCAAAAGCAGGGATAATTTTAAGGATGGAAATTTATATTAATATGTATAATCCTGGGCTAATATTACTAGTCCTTAATTAATATGCAAAATGTAAAATGTTTGGCGATACTTTTGTAAAAATATTCAAATTTCTAAGGATTTTATATAGTTTCTATAAAATTTTGGTGATTTTTAACGTAAAATAATTTTATTCTATGAAATTTAGGCGAATTGTTTTTAGAAAAAAATGGAAATTGGGGAATCATTTTTTGGGAAAAACCACGGAAAATTAGCCCATTTGCAAAATTTATCCCCTAAAATCATCTATACCAAAAAGTTGTTGAATCCATACATATTCAGTACTTCCTTGAATGATGTCATGATATTCATATTCCATAGTCGAAAAAGAGACTACCTTCTATTTCTTCGATGACCACACCAATAGTCCAATGCCATAGTGTAACACATATCCAGAAGTGGACTTTCGATCATCAATGTCACCATCCAAGTCAAAGTCGGTGATGTCGACCAACAAATCTGAACTTCAACAATACTTGATACCAAAATGAGTGGCACCCTTGAGACAGAAAACAATTTGTTTCACTCCTTTCTAGTTTCTTTATTTAGGGTCCTACATAAACTAAGAAACCACTCTAACAACAAATGAAATGTTAGGTTAATTGTGAGTAAGATAAATAAGATTGTTGACTAATTGTTGATAACGAGTAGCATTTACTATGGGTGTTTTATAGGTTTTGGTAAGATTTATTCGAGACTAAAATGGATTAGAACAAGGATTGAAATCATCCATCTTAAAGCATGCCAATATATCCATCACATATTTAGACTGAGAAATGAAAAAACCATGACATAGTGGAAATACTTGAAGACCCCCCAAAAATGCAGAATACCAAGATTTGCCATGTCAAAGGAGTCAACAAGTTGTTTCTTCAATCTAAGGATGAGATCATTATGATTTTAAGTAATGAGTAAGTCATATACATATACACCAACAATCAAGGTGTCTTCATTGGTATGAAGTACATACAAATTGTGATTATATTCACAATGTTTGAAACCAAGTTGAAGGAAGAAACTTTCGATCTTAGGATACCAAGCTTAGGGAGCCTACTTCAAACCATAAAACAACTTCTTGAGTCGAAAAAATAGATTAGAATCTATCAAAAAATAAGGTGGTTGTTCCATGAAAATTTATTTATATAGGTCTCCATGAATAAATGCACTCTTTACATCCATCTGTTAGATTTTCCATCGAAAATGAGCAACAAGGGAAAGAATCAGTCGAATAGAGTTCATCTTTGCTATAGAGGAAAATGTTTTAGTGTAGTATATGTCTTCTTTTTGATAAAATACCATTGTAAGCATGAATACGTTACATCACTCAAAAACACCTTTAAAGGCAAATTTGGTCTGTTAGACCCATAGACACTTCGCAATGTTCTTTCTTCACGATTGAGAAACTAAGTCCCATGTATGATTCTTCGAAAAAAAATCAATTTATGTCTTCATGGAATTCTCCCATTCAAGTCATTCTTCAGAAGCTGAGTAGGTAACATGATCAAAATTTTCAAGTAAATGAGTAATCAAGGAAACATTGACATGTTGCTTTCACTTTGTTTTTTTTGTTTGGAGGAGGAAACTCTAGCATGAGCTCCAACAACTTCAATTTTCTTGGTATCCCATATTGGTAGAAAATAAATAGGTGAAATAATTTTCACTTCAACAGTAGTAGGTCGGCCATAAGTCAGAGGGTGTTCAATCAGTGGATCAATCGAAATAGAGGATGAAGAACTAGTCGACATGGAGGTTGATGATCCAGTCAAAACAGGAAGAATGTTCGACTATCTAGTCAAAGGACTCAAGTATGGAAGATGATATACAGTTTCAGAGACAACATCAAATGGATCATCCTACAACAATCAAGAGGAGGAATTCAACACCTTAATGCTAGAGGACTTCTCATCAAACAATACATTTCGTTTGATAATGATTTGTCACTTGATAGGGTCAAATGGTTGATAGGATTTTGACTCTTCAATGTAGCCCATCATGATGCAAGAATGGATCTTTGAATCAAACTTATTTCTATAATCATTAGGAATGTGAGCCCATAAAACACATCCAAAGACATGGAGGTGGCCTACTGAAGGATTATTCCCACACCATTGTTCGAATGGAATTATGGAAGGAAAAACTGTAGTCAAGATGAAATTGACAAAATGATTTGCACAATATATCACTTCAAACCAGAAGTGAGGGGGGGGGGGGGATCTTTATCACGTAAAATAAATCTATCCATTTTGAATAAAATCCAATTCTTTTATTTTCAATGCCATTCTACTAAGATGTGTGTGGAACCAACCACTTCCAGTCAATACCAGATCAAACCAAGTATTCTTAAAAAGGTTGATTTACATACTAACCTCCATTGTCTTATCTTAGGCACTTGATCGATTGACCACATTGATTTTCATCAAAGGATATAAATAGATTGAACTTTTCAAAGATAATTTTCTTATTCTTCATAAAGTAAACCCATGTAAAGAGGGAGAAATCATCAATTAAAGTCAAAATATACCTTGCACCTACAAGTGAAGGTAGATTGATGTAGTAGATATCATTGTGAACAAATACTAGTAGGTTTTGTTCTTTCCACAGTACAATCCAACTCTTATAGACTAATGTAAGTGGAATTACCTTCGACAAACAAACAACCCTGTTCTGAGTTTCCAGTGCCAGTAGAATTCTGGAATTCAAATGTTTGAGTCACTCATTCCAGATTTGACTTCACTCGTCAATGTGAGAAACAAGTGCATTCGGTTCAATTTCATGTTGAGTTGTGTCATGGAATTTGTACAAACTATCCTTCAGGTCAAGAATCCTGCCAACGATAATCGACTTGCCTTTCTTCAAATCACGAACATAGAACCAATTTGGAAAACATTATACAATATTATCTGTCGGTGGTAAATAAGAAATAAAAAATGGATCGTTGTTGATTTTTGGCAGATGAAATATGTCGAAAATATTCCCATGTCGACATGAAACATCACCCCGACCAACGACATCCAAAGAAAAATTATCAGCAATATAGATTTTCCACTTCTTAGCTTCATCCAACCACATGAACAAGGAGGCATCCTTAGCCATGTGATGAGTGCACCTAGAGTCGACTACCCATTCATTCTATGCATAATGAGATAGCAAGGCCTAAGAAGTTTTTACTTGAAAGGTGAAATTATTAGTGGGTTAGCATACAACAAACATGTCTTCTTCAAGAAATTTAACCTTCTCCTCTAAATCATGTCACTTCTTATAGAATACTTTTCCCATGTGTCCAGTGTTTCCACAATACTGACATGTATTCTTATTTTGACTTCGTTAGGGTGCATCTCTTTGTCTCTCTAGTTTCTTCTCACAGTATGCAGGTTTTCGTGTATAGGCATCAAACCGTACTCTATCCATGGGATACATCTTACCCTTTCCATTGAGAAAGTGGGCATGGTGTTTACCACCAATATTTCCTTCTTCAAGTAGTTTGTGTTAATCGGTAATCAAAATACTAGAGAAAGCTTCAAAAGTGTAATCCTAACCATATTGCTTGCATGCTTTCTATTTGGTGCGGAAATTTGACATGAACATGTCAAATGGTGTTCTCAAGTTCATCAAGACCATCTTGATGATTTATCCATCCTTCTTCTGATAGTTATTTCCACATTTTCCCAATTTAAACTGGAGTTATTTGACATACGTTAAATATTCCTCCATTCTTTCAAAAGAATGAGGATCAAGAGATATCAACTCTTTATCCAACTGCATAATGTGGCTCTCGTCGACTCGGTTGAACAACAACTTTAGCTTCTTCCAGACTTGATGAGGGAAGTCAATTCCACTAAGGTGAAATTGAATCTCTCATGGGATATAGGTCATGATGAGCCCTATATCTTCATCCTTATTTCCATCAACGACAAACTTTTCCTGGTCATTCGTTGGATCCAGAATCACAACCTTCGTATATTTCCACAGTATCTTTCTTGTTAGTATGGTTTCCATATCTAGTGCTCATACTACATAATTTGATCCATTCATAGCAACATGATGAATATTTGAAGCCATATTCGATATCTAGAAAAAGACTATTCTATTTCAATAGGTTCCAATAAACAAATCACTGGCCCAGAGTCAATCACATTACAAATTCAACTCAACAAGGTTTGTAGATAAAAAGTAGAGGTTTTAAACCATCGACTCTGATACCATGTTTGGGAATAGGGTGGAACACAAAATGAAACAGGAAACACAATACTGCAGATAATGGAAGAGGAACAATTTTTTTTTAAGACGAAGGGTGGTGTCTAAAGACATTGTTAAAGCAACTAAGTGGAAAGTACTGTGATATGAACATCACAGTCCATGTCTCACATCTTGATCCACATGATATATTTTCACAATCGATATATGATAATGAAGTAACAGGTCATTAATTTCTATCCTCTAGATCTAACCAACTTCCATAGAATTCAGAAGATATTGTCCACATGTAACCATGGACAATTAGATTTGACTCCACCAAATATGTGATGTCGATTCATCTTGAAAAGGATTCTTGAACCAACTACCTATGTATCCAAATCGTAGCCGATTTCTGGGCTGAGCGATCCACCACTCAACAATATTCAATTGTTGGTCGATTGTTCAATTGATAGGAACGTCGACTACTTGACTGACTGGTGTATTATGTTGCTTGATCACTCAAGTTATTGTATCCAAATGTGGGTCCACCTCTCCACCAACCGATCCCATGATATGTGTGATGAACCATTAATGCTTGATGTTCCAACAAAAAAGGTTGTACCACCATTCATAAAGGGGAAGACATTCTTCCCATTGGTGTGAATTGTTGGAAGAAAAACATCTCAAATAGGTTTCTAAGCACTTGTTGACCACTTTTGTTTTTCCATCAATTTGAGGATGATATGCAGTGTTCATATTCAATTGTTTACCTTGAAGTTTAAATAGTTCCTACCAAAATTTGTTCGTGAATGTGTGGTCCTGATATGAGACAATGGAAGTGGGAATTCCATGTATCTTAAATATACAATCTATGAAGTTCTGATAAACTAAGGAAGGAGTGAAAAGATGAGGTAGGGCACAAAAATGAGCATATTTTGAAAGATGTTCAACAACCTCCATTATTATCGATTCACTTCTTGATGAGGAATGTGATTTTTTATAAGGTGGGATTGGGTATCCATAAGGAGTGGGGGTCCCACCATAAGGAGGGGCATATCCACAAGGTCCGGGTGGTGGGGGTGTTGGTCAAGTTGGGGAAATAGAGATAATCAGACCATCAATTGCATGGAAGGTTTCATGAGTGGCTAGGTCACTTGATCAAGAATGAAGGGCATCGGGGAGGATGGTGTACAAATACCTAGTCTGAGTGTATATCAACTCATACTGTTTGGCCTTTTGTATGGCCTTTTCCTCATTCAAAGGAAATTTCATGGAGACATCCTTGGTGATGAGAGCAGGCATACTTTTAAGGATGGAAATTTATATTAAAATGTAGAAACATGGGCTAATCTTACTAGTCCTTAATATGAAAAATGTAAAATGTTTGGCGATAGTTCTGTAAAAATATTCAATTTTTTTAAGGATTTTATATAGTTTCTATAATATTTTGGAGATTTTTAAGGTAAAATAATTATATTCTATGGAATTTGGGCGAATCATTTTTAGAAAAAATGGAAATTGGTGAATCTTTTTTTGTGAAAACCATGGAAAATTAGCCCATTGGCGAAATTTGTCCCCTAAAATCATCTATGGATGGGAGGAAGTATGGGGCTTTGGGAATAAGTACTTAAGGAAAATGTCATCGATCTTGGCTTTGCAGAAGACAAACTATCTACACCACTCATGGATGTGGTTTAAGATGTGGGTGGAAGTGGTTTGGAGACATGTGGTAAGGATCTCAATCCTCAGGTCATGGAGAACAAGCAATTGGAATAATGTAAGGAACACCTTCACTATGGTATAGAAAGTATGATGAGAGTTGTCTAGTTGGTCATTGTACCACTTTGCAATGGTAAAGATCGAGGTTATTTGGAAAAGATGGGGTTTGAAGGAATCCTCCATAATGGAGTTCAATGAACACCTTAGGTTGAAGGACATCATATGGGTGGATGGGTCTTCTCATGAATTTCCCTCAAACTTGGAGATGTCATAGGGTAACTTGGTGGGAATAGGGAGGCAGTTGGGATCATGATGAATAGGATCATTGATCAATTGGTTAAGGTCATGGGTACTCAATATATCCATAAAAAATAGGATTTTGGGATATTTTTTACCATGGGGGGACTAGGAGGAGATGGTCTTGGTGAAGGAGGTAGATGACGAGAACTGAATGCACAAGTACCTCAAAATAGGGACTAGTTTTCAGACTCTAAGGAGCTATAAATAGAGTAAGGTTCAGGGTGGGGGAACCTTCTTTGTCTAATAGAGACGAAATAACACCTTAAAGGGAACTTGGGGAAAATGCATTTCAACCTATGATACTGTCTCTTTGGGGTAGAAATGGTGTTCAAAGGATTCTTTCAAAGTGTTGTTGTGTTTTGGTGTTGTTATAAGTTTATTAATGTTTTCTTTGAATGAGGGAAAATTTTATAGGATAAATTTATCCCATGGGATAATTTTCCCTTCTTTTCCCCAAAAAGAGATTCTCCAACTTCCAGTTTTCCTAAAAATGATTCGCCAAAATTATATAGGGTAAAATTAGTTTACCTTAAAAATCAGAATTTTATAGAAACTATATAAAATCATTATAAATTTCAATTTTTTTTATAAAAGTATCGCCAAACATTTTACAATTTGCATATTAAGGACCAATAAGATTCACCAATATTTCTACACTTCAAAACAAATTTCTTTCCTTAAAAGTTTCTTTGGCTCGAATGATGTAGTTAAATTGTTGATGTAAAATGAAATGCTGAAAAATGAACAATTTAAAAGAAAGTGCATGAAATAACTTACTACTTATACAAGAAACCAATTTGAATGTACTAGTTGTTCACCTTTCTTTTTGAATGACACAAGAGTTGTTGCATTCAAGCAAAGTGATATCAAATAGGAAAAAATTATTTCAAATGAGAAGCAAGACTTCCAATGGTAAAGCCATATTGGCAAGGAAAGGAGTGGTCCTAAGAGGTGTTATTTTCACTCTGGGTTTTTGTATGAAAATGCAAGTTACTTTACTATACTATAAAAACAATTCAATAACAACCAATGTCTATAACAAACAACAAAAACTAACTGCAATGGAACGAAATCTAGATCCTACCTTGAATACTTCTTTTTGTCTTTTTGAAATGCAATATAAATCATATGCAAATGAAAGAAATTAATTAAGGGAGAGGATGCCAATTGGGTGATAAAGCTACAACCTATTTACAATACCAAATAGGGAGCCAAACACTCAAAAAACGCCCTTGAGTAAAAGAGGTCAAACCCCTAGGGGTTTTTTCTTCAATTCCTATGGTTTAGTAGGGTATTTAAACCACTCAATAAATAGACAAACTAAAGGAAAATGCAGGCCCTAAAAAACACACACAACAAGAAAATAAATAATTGAAAGCAGGGGAAATTTTAAAACATAACCACTGCGGAAAGTACCGAGAAATATGTGTTGAGTAGTTGCAGAAAAAGGTCCATATCATATTTTGATCAACAGTGGAAAAGGTAAAGATCCTATGTTGATCATTTTAGGAAAAATTCCCAAATATTTCTTTGATCAGTGGTGGTAAACTAGAGAAAATATGCATTGACCAGTGGCAAAAAACTACCCAAAACCTGCATTTAGGAGTGGTAGAAAGCTTCCCAGAATCTGCATTGAGTAGTGGTAGAAAAGAGGCCCTTTTCTGTGTTGACTAGTAGTAGAAAAGGGGTTAAAATGGCGTTGTCCAATGCTGAAAAGAGGTAAAATAGTGCATTTTTGTTACTGGGATATTTCCCTGTGACCTTGGGTCGTGTCATGATAGAGAGAGACTGGATATAGAAGATTAAATATACCCTCACAATCAAACATGCAAAAAAAAAATAACCACTTTTTCACAGAGAGAGATACAGAAAGGAGAGAGGATAAGGTGTGCACCTTAAACCCTTCGTCTTATGTTGATCCTTTCTCATGCTTCTCAAAATGCTCCTAGTATTTGTTGGTACAATCCTACAATAAGAGACCTAGATTGTGCTGCAATGAGGTAGTTATAGGTCCTAGGAGAATATATCAAATGTATACTTCAAAGAATTTATGAAAAAAATGAATATATCATATTGCAATGAAACAAATGAACACAAGTTTGGAAGGAAAGAATACTCTTCTACTAATCAATGAAATAAGAGAGTTAGTTACAACCTTACTCTGCTTCTAGCACCGCTTCGAAACCAATCACCCGTGTTCCTCCTGAAGTCTTTGAAGCATAAAATCAATGAAACTCTTCCTCAAATAGTTATATAGGGATAGGATCACATCTTATGACTATATACGAGAGGGTACGAGTGGAAGTAACTCTGGAAAAAGAGTTTTCAGGTTGGGGGAAAACTTCTCAGAGGATGAAGGGGAAGGGAAGATTGCTCAATTTTCCCAACATAACCTTTCACCGTCAGACTCATCCTTATCGTTTCTCCAAAAGGTGATTTTATACTCTCCCAAAGGGGTTGGGGAGGTTAAAGTATGTTTTGTACGAGATTGGGGACATTGGGAAACAAGCCCAATCGAAATCTCAGAATTATATTATTATTCATTATGTTTTAGGGCATCTATAGTTTGCACACTATAAAGGCACCAATGTATGTGTGTTTCTGAAAGGAAACCCGTGGATATGTTCAAAATTCATGTGTTTTATATTACTTGGATGAGGCAAGGTGGGATTTCGATTTTGCAATCCAAAGGGAAGGGTAGGCCATAGCACAAATGCATAGGTCTATAATTTTTGGATATAATATATGCCCCCTAATGTGTGATATCAGAAGGGAAACATGATGGATGAAATACATTACAACTCTGAGAGATGAGGATGCATTGAAGTAAACTCTTGAAGGTTCCCAAATAATGGATCCAAAAACAAAAACCATCAATCAAGATCAAGTAAGAGTATTTTCTTCCTAAGTCGGGCATACCCATGCTCAGGAGTGATGTAAGCATGACTGCCAAATCAAGTACATTACGGATTCATGGTACATATGAAAGTATGAAAATTTTCCATGGTCATGAGCAATACACCGTGGATACATGTGATATATAAAATTATCAAACATGGCCACGAGGAATACACAGTGGGTCCATGTGAAAGTAGATCATAGTCACGAAGAGATACACAGTGGAGCTATGTGTCAAAATAAAGAACAAAGGATATATGGGACCAATGGAGAGAACGAGATGTTCCTCTCCAAGTACCAATGTCAATGGGGTGGTACAATATATGTCAGGTAGGAGAAAAAATTATGTGATTCTCATACTTCACCCGAAGTCTTCAAAACAATCCTCCATGGTACGATTCTACACTATGCAAATATATGTGCTAGGGTTGAACACAATGAGACACCATTTTATTACCGGTCATTGATGTATACTATTAACAAATGCGAGACAACCCACCAATGATCATGATGGGTTTCAAGGTACCATGGTGCAATCTAACAAGTGTGAATAAATGATTTGATGTCGAACACTTGATAAAATCTATCGAGAAAGGTAAATTGATGTATTCCCACTATCAATAGCGAGGGAACCTACCACTGATGACTGCAATCCCCCGAGTACCAAATATGACTTTATATCCCTATCCCATAACAACATGTGTTGAAGTAAAGAGGAAGAGATTTGTTGGAAGGAAGGAATTAGGGCATCCTCCATCATCCAGCAAGAGGGGGTAGCAGAAGGAAAAATATTTGGAAGGACTCGGGCAAAAATATTGTAAGGACCACACCAAGGTACGACTCTGGCATGCACCAAATGAAATAGTGCACGACAAAAACTCTCTAAATAGTATCCAATGATGCAGACAACTGAAAAAGAAGAGGAATCTACCAATGGGGTCAAATCAAAACCAAGGTACCGCATGAATCCGTATGTTTGATGATTGTTGTTGATCTCAAACAAAAGGGAAACTGCTCAGTCGGTGACCAATGATGGTTTGTCATCTACTGAGTGCAAGGTCACCTATCAATGATGGAAATAGTTCTAGGGTGCAAATCTAGGTCATACTCTCATAACAATGTGTTGGAGTCAATAAGAGTAGACCTACCAGCAAGAAGTCAATGGGAACCTTCCATACTTGCATGAGTAAGAGACATAGATACTTGTGATGATGAGATGGACTTGACTGACTTAGGAAGACCAACTTGCAAGGTCATAGACTTAACTACAGAATGGTCAACTCAGGATTAAACTTTCCTTGAAAAAAAGAACGACACATTATGTGACTTAGGCAACGTCACTATAAACTGGGATACATTGATGATACATGGGGAATCAACAAATTCTCCATATGGTTGGAAGCATAACAAACCGAGGAGATGAAACTCAATAATGAGAAAAAAGTCTCCTAAAGCCATACTAGAGCCAAAATGATGAGATACCGACTCAATATTGTTCTTTGTTCAAGGGTGAAAAAATTGTTGCCAACAAAAGAGATGGACCCTTTCCCCCTTTCTTTTAATTTTAATTTTAATTTTTTTGGTCTTTTTCATATTATTAAAGCCTAAAAAGGAATTAAAGAATGCTATAGTGCACTGGAGGAAATGGGTGTCGTGGAAAGAAAACTAGTTCCAAAGTGCAAGGAACAAACCTATGCTTGATGCAAGGAAAACATGTGCAGAATAAGGACACTCAGGGGATTCTTCCTCCAAGAATAAAGGTGTTGAGTCACAAAGGAAATGATTGCAAGGTTGGGAAGTTGATACGAATGCATGAGAAATTGGTTCAACAACAACATGTTGAAGCCAACATTAGGCGTATAAGCGCGAGCGATCAATATGTAATGTAGTTACAACTTAAATTCAAGAAGTAGACTTCCAATAGTGTTCTTTTTTGTAGATTTAGTCCCCTGGGCCCAAAAAAGCATAAAACAATACCAAGAAGAACACTTCTAGCCAATGTTGACTAGAGTATTCATTTTTCATAATTAGTATATTTGGTATGGAAAGGGGTTTAAATTATATCAAAATAGACGTCCTTTCAAAGACATTTAACGAGTGTGAAAGAAACAAGTTCACTCGACCATATTTTCATTTTTAAGGAGTCTGAAAATAGCTTAATTAAGACTCCAGGATGTTGTTATGAGCAACATATAATGAAGGGACTCCCATAGTTAGTGGCCAGAATGAGTTTGAGAAAGAAAAACGAAGTTTGAATGCAAAGTCATGGTGGGACTAAAAGGACTCCCAAGCCTAACAGAGATCTTACAACATAGGCGCAAGAATACAAAGGGATTCTAAACTAGAGTGCATATAGAAGGTAGGCTCTACCATCAACAAAATGACATTTTTGAGCAGATAGGAAGGTGTTGTCGCTTGCTAATGGGATCGCCCCTGGGTTTAGGAGGCAATGGTGATTGATAATGCAAAAAGTTCAAGTGAATGCAACCTATGCTAAATTCTAGTTATAGGAACATCCCCTACCTAGAATCTTGAGACAGACTCAATCATTTGTCCAAAAGGAGGAAAAAAGTTTACAAAGTATATCCTTAAACTGAGAATGATAACACAATGCTATAAGGAACTTGTCATTAGTTGATTTTTTTGTAAAAAATAGTAAACTATAGGAAGTGGGTTACAAAAATTTTGTATAAAATAGGGATAATTTACCAATTTACTAATTCATTTTACCATTTTCACCAAAAAATTGCCTAAGTTAGCAAAACCCTTGAACTTTCATTTGGAGATTCCAGGAGCTTTGAGGGACGAAAACACCGATCACTTGGACCAAGTAGGAATCCTATCCCTGAACATTGCATTCCATTATTTCATTTTTTCAAATTATTTAAAAAATGGGGGTTAAGGTACCCTTTTTAAACCCGACTTTGCGCATCCGTGGGTTTTCTTACGGAAACCCATGGATTTCTGCGACTACTATAAGCACCAATCGCAGATCTCTACAACTATCAAAACTGAAGCCCGCGAAAAAATAATAATAACTTGTGTTATCTTTGAACTTGGGCAGAATGTCCATCCAATGGAGCGAACGTGAACACGAGAAGGTTGACCGTGCGGTCTTTGATGATGATTACGCCAGACAAGCGCTTCGAGAGTATGGCATGTATAAAAAAAAATTCAAATTGGTGGGATGAGAAATCATTACTAAATCAATGGTATTACTAAATCTGGTATTAAAAATGGTATTAAAAATTCAATGGTATTACTAAATCTGGTGATCGACTACTGGCACCCAGATTTCGAGGCCTTCATGCTTGGAGAGAAATCATTGATGATTATTGTAGAAGACATATATTTCATCACAGGTTTATCTCATAGAGGGGAAGTTCCTAACTTCCAAGCCTGTTGCAGAGGTGGCTGAACCGTCAATTATTACATCAATGAGTATTGTGATGACGGCACGAAGAAGAGTGGTTCTCCAGTACATATTACCAAATTCAGTCTCCGAGTCATTTTATACACCATGGTCCGTATTGTTGAGAAAGACCAATAATTTCGGATTTGGTAGTGTCCTGTGCATGTTTTTCTTTGAGAGGATGCCCAGCGGATTTCATAGATGATAGAAATATGACTTAGAAGTTAGAATGAAACGATTCAAGGAAGTTAGAAGAAGGGATCCTCTGCATCTCACCATCTGTACCAAAACTTAGAAGTAGTAGCAACACACCAGATCGCTTTAAAAGAAAAGGGCAAAA
>JASDQU010308160.1:0-17619 GCA_032191745.1 Picea mariana
AAATCAAACCAAGTCCAAGCATAGTTTTGTTTTGTTTTAAAGCTTGCGTAGAAATGAAAACAATCCTTAGCTTAGTCTTTGTTCTTTCTCATGCTCGTAAATACATGAGAATAAGTTATCAAGCTTAGTCTTTGTTCTTTCTCATGCTCATAAATACATGAGAATAAGTTACCAAGCTTAGTCTTTGTTCTTTCTCATGCTCGTAAATACCTGAGAATGTAACCGAGTAAAATTTTATCACTTTTTTAGACTCGTAAAGGTTATACAAAGAAGGAACCCCCTGGAGTTCCCTTTAATCTCTTTTCAAACCTCTAAACATGAAAGGATTTTCAAGCAATCTTGTTCTTTTCACGCTCATTAAAGTATTATGAAGCGCGTCTGTTGAGTGATAGTTTATATCTTTTTCAGTCTCATCAAACTACTTTACAAAAAATGACATTTTGGAGTTTTCTTTACGTGTTTTTTAGAATCTCTAAACATGAAAAAACCCTGATTATTCTCTCTTTGGACTCGTAAAACAAACATCGAAAGACCCATATAGGACCGAACCAATCTTTCCTAGGGTTCTTTAAACACACTCTGAAGGAATCATCCGAAGGATGAGCTTACAGTTCAAGCATATGTTATCCTCCTCAAGCTTGTGTAAAAATAAAGAGGTACTCTCCATAAATGGTGGGGGAAAATTGGGAAAGAAATGTATCTAAACCTGTATTCTATGGAAGAGTTTCTTCTAAACATGACACCCTTTCACTCACTTTGTGCCTAGGTTGGAAAAATCACTTGTCTCTTGATCATACTCCTTTATAAGATTACAAATCAGTCTTTGATCCCTGTTCTTGAGTCAATTGTTTCCGATACATTTGTCGTGTCGTCAATATGTTAAAAAGAAGTTCAACCCGGAAATCCTTCTATTGCATCGACCATTTCTACAGTCCTTAAGCCTTCTATTGCATTGGCCATCCCTGAGTCAGTCCTGAGCCACTGGATACTCTGATCTACTTTAAATCTTGTTACCCGTTTCATGACATTGATGGGGGATACATTAAGACCATCTTATGACGAGTCTTTTACTCTCGACTTCAACTCATTATCCATAAATTAGACTTAGAAACTAATTGATACCTTGGAACTTGCATGCCTCAATGGCAAGTTTCCTCACTTTCGACAGTGGGTTTTCATTATTGACCCCTGATCGGGAGATTCTGCCAAGTGTTTGACTTCATCTCATTAATTCACATTCGTTGGATTGTACTAGAGTACCTTGTGAGTCATTGACATTAACGGTGATTTCTCTCGCACTGGTTAATGGTATCCATTAATGAACGGTAATCAAGTGGTTTCTACCATGTTCGACTTCAGCACATGTATTCACATAGTTAGATTCGTACTATAGAGTGGTGGAGATGAAGACCCTGGATCCTTTCTGACAGATTTAGGTTGCGTTGGAGTATATTCATATTGTAATGTTGCATAGATCCACATTGTATGTCTCATGGCTATGTTCAAATTTGAGTGTTTTAACACATAGATCCACAGTGTATGTTTGGTGGCTATGTTCGGATTTGAGTCATAATGGCATGGATCTGCAGTGTATGTTTGGTGGCCATGACTTGTCTTACTTGACATGGATATTTGCATGTCGATACTTATTCTTTGAGTCATTTGTATTCTGAGTATGGAAATGCCTACCTCAATGATGATATATTATTGTACTGTATTTTCTTATTTGTTGGCAGGTTTCTGACCGATTGTTCCTTGTTCCCTACACACACTCAACAAAGTATTTCATCTATCACTCTTTTTTATCTTCATACTTTGGGGGGCTCTATGTTACACATTATTTTCGTCATCCCTATGATTGTTAATGATGTAAACATATATGTTTCCTTCAGAGGGGTTTATGGCCTGAATTCCTGAAGAAATAAGGGAGAAGAACTTTTACTATGAGAAGAAGTTGTATTTTCCTTTGTAAAAACCCTATTAAGGAAGATTTTCGCAGGTTGCACTATACACAGGGTGTGGAAATGCCTGATTTCCGCACCTTGCTCTATAGCTAGGTTGTGGAGTTTTCACAGGTTGCTCTATAGCTAGGGTGCAAAAATTCCTATACGTGGGAAAAATGAGCATCTTCTCGATGCTTCTAGAAGGAGAAGCTTCTATGGTGCGGTGGCCTCTGAACAGTTTGGATCTTACTCGCTTTCATGATTTAGTGGGATCATCCTAACCTCCTCACCTTATCCTCCTCAGCTTATAAAAGGAGAGGAGCTCTCATGGAGAAAGTTAGTTGTTTTGTCTTGAGATTGTTAGCTTGGTTAGAGTGGCTTTGAGCTTTCTTTGTCAAGATAGATTGTGAGTAGCTATCAGATACAAAGTCTCAGAATCCATTGGAGAAAGAAGTGTGTGGAAGCAAGGAATTGTTGGAAGGAACCTGACAACAACAAGGCATTTGGTTGTATCTTTCTTCCACATTATTTAATACAGATATACTTTTCTTTCCTATATGAATGTTATTTGTCCATATTGTATGATTCATTGATCACATACATAGTTTCATATCAAATAGACTATGTTATTCTTGTCTTTGTTGGCTTGTGTTTATTTAGAGATATTTCTCCATAAACCTCGCGACGGAGCTTGGATTGCATTGGCGAAGTCAGATCTTCGATATTTAAAAGGTATGTTCTAGATCCATTTCTCATTTGATAATTGAAATCTAAGGAAAGAGTAGTGTATTGTCTTGTTTTGTTCTAGTTTCGTAGTGAAGCTAGGGGGATTGATTTGTGTCTGCACTTAACAATTAGCCCGATAACACCAAGGCCTAATGATTGGCTTGGAAAGAGAAGGTTGAACTTGGTCATGCGAAAATTGGACAACTTCATCTTCATCTGCACATGTATCTAAAGTTGGCTTATTGATTTTTTCCTGCACTGATTATTGTTATGATTCACCATCATCATAGAGAGGGTTTTTCTAAACAAAAACTAGTTCAAAACACTTCACTGATTGTTGATTTTTGAGATCCTTGATTTCATTATTCAATAGTTGGGATTGAGATTGCAACAAATGAATCCTTGTTTGCATGACTCGCAAATATGCGATAACACGTTCCAATGTTTCACTGGTCAGTATGAATGAACTGTTCTCATTTGTTTCTACAAAAGTTTCCAATAAGGAAACCATCTCCATGATTTTTTCCATCGTTGTGCTTGAACTTCACTCTTACTTGTACTCTTGAAGTTGCTCTCTTGAACTCCACGCTCTCTTGAATTTTCTTCTAAGAATTTAAGGATGGCGATTACCACCGAAAATGCATCCCAAAGTATTACAATGGTTTCTGTTTGATTCCAACAAGTTTTAAGTCAATCTTATCAGATTTGACTCAAAATTACAATGACTCATGGTGTTGGGTTCAACCGAGAATGCACATTATGACAAATTCAATTCAACTCAAATTAATTTTGATTTCACACTTACAAATAAACTATTGCACGTATAAATGATCTTGAATGCTTAACAATGCTTCATGCCTGTGTAGATGTAGGATCCTTTGTTGAATGTCAATGTGATTAATAATTCTTCATGAAAAATTCACCACAACATACTAAGCAAGATGTACATATAATCCCCTTATTCAAATTTCACGAAAATCTAAAATACAATCACAAAAATAAAACAATTTTATTAAGATTATTACAAATCTCTTTATCACTTCATCCTCAATTTCAACTTTGAGTTAAACTCCCAACTTGACTTTGAGTCTTGAACACTTATACCAAACCTCAGCTAGAACAACTTTACCAAACCTTAGCTAGAACAACTTTGCCTTCCACCATGCAAAAAGGTTAAAATACTTTACTTTACCAAACAAAACAATAATTGCTCTTAATAAAGGTAAAGTAAGTGAATCTTATGACAAATTCTAGTTCAAAAATAACTCTCTATCACATAAAGTGAATGATATAAAATAATCCTTATTACTTCCTTTGTTGCATAAAGTGATAATAATTTAAAATAATACTTCAAATATTAGAAGTGTGACTTTAACAAAGGGTTTCTATACCACTTTTATTACTTCCTTTGTTGCATAAAGTGATAATAATTTAAAATAATACTTCAAATATTAGAAGTATGACTTTAACAAAGGGTTTCTATACCACTTTTGTATCCACTTAAACTTCTTGTGATGTGCTTATAAAGACTGCCAATTGTTATTCTCTCCAGATGGGCGGGGCTGTTCGTGGGCATGTGAACAACAAACCTTTGACCATGCGCAATAAAAAAATTCTATTTAGCAAAAACCAAAATCCGGAATACTTCCAACCTTCAACGTCTTTCTTGCTCACAAAAATGAAGCGCGTGGTTCGGATCTCCATTTCAGTCATTACTGAGGACGCGCATAGCAATGAGGAGCCCTCCAGAGCAGGAAACAATTTCGTCTAAGTAATCTAAGGATTGGTCTCTGGGTAGATTAAAGAAAAGAATCTAGGGTTTGGTTGCTGCAATTAGTGGAGCGAGAGCTGGTCACTAGGGTTTCGGATTCAAATATCCTATCGATAGCACTCATTTTGGACGATTGATCTGTGGGTAGATTAAAGAAAAGGATCTAGGGTTTGGTTGCTGCAATTAGTGCAGCGAGAGCTGGTCACTAGGGTTTCGGATTCAAATATCCTATGGATAGCACTCATTTTGGACGATTGATCTGTGGGTAGATTAAAGAAAAGGATCTAGGGTTTGGTTGCTGCAATTAGTGCAGCGAGATCTGGTCACTAGGGTTTCGGATTCAAAAATCCTATGGATAGCACTCATTTTGGACGATGGATCTGTGGGTAGATTAAAGAAAAGGATCTAGGGTTTGGTTGCTGCAATTAGTGCAGCGAGATCTGGTCACTAGGGTTTTGGATTCAAAAATCCAATGGATAGCACTCATTTTGGACGATTGATCTGTGGGTAGACTAAAGAAAAGGATCTAGAATTTAGTTGCTGCAATTACTGGAGCGAGAGCTGGTCACTAGGGTTTCGGATTCAAAAATACTATGGATAGCACTCATCTTGGGCCGCTCACAAGGCAACGATAAGCATACTACTGAAACGAAACCAAAACCTTTTACCTGTTGGTCATTTATTCACGCTTGCAAATGCAGAATCCGCCTAGCCACTCGAACCCAGGTCTTCAAAACACGCTCCACAATGATAAATCTCGACCACGAATGAGAAGAGGGTCCTTAGTTCACTCACCGAGTCGTCAAAAAGATACATTCCCTGCTCAAAGGCCATCGCAGGTGGAGCTCAACAGCAGAAGCTGGATGCAGCACCTATATATCACCTGCCAATTGGCATTGGATTTCACTGTAGAGAAAAATGTTTTGATAGCATAATACAAAGGCAGGAGGAGAATAATTAAAAAAAAAATTGACGGGATTGTTATGCTGAGACACGGCTGCTTCCAACCTGATTTAAAATACTACAAATTGATCGATTATATTATTTGCTTGGGTACTTCTGCAAGCATATCAAGAAACATAGGATGGGTGCGAAAGATCGGGTGCTCTATCTCACTTACGTGGGATTGTTCATTTTGATTTTTCTTGGGGAGACAATGACTATAACCAATAAATGCTTCAAAATCTGAAGATTGTAGATTCGCAATTTTGTTGATGTAAGCACCCGAGCTTCTTTCTCTTTGATCACCACTGTGAGTCATCAACCATTAGATCCGGCTTTCTTACTCATTACTCTCATGGATGAGTACCATGAGAAGCTATCAAGCCCTTGAGAACTAAAGAAAAGGTCTCATGACATTGTATAAGGAAAGGTCTCATGACAATGTATTCATTGTGATGACACAATATATAATACATACATAAAATCATCTCAGTGGCTTTCACATTGACATCTCATTGGGAGATAAGGTAGGAAAAGGAAATTTTAGAGTTTAGAAACACGCTTAGAATAACAATAATATTATAGTGTGTGAAATATAAAAAGTGGTATACTAAGATTGCATGATTGTATATGCATGATTGTATATGAATAAAAGGCTAACACTGTCATATATATCTCTTTGCCATATTTTTGTATGCACAATAAAGAATAAATAGGGTTTGAAATGAATAATCAACAAACACGATCAAACTATTTATATATATCCAAGATCAACGGTCTTAGCTTATTTCAGCCAATGAAAATGCGCAATGTATAACAAAGGGTGGGAGGCCTAAATTCTAAATCATTGTATTCATAGGTGATAACCTGGCGTAACCTTATTCATTTCGGTATGTAGGGGTGGTATTATGAAACCACTTTAGCTTGCCCCTGAAATGCACAAATGGATGGAAACTATCACATTGATGTTAGCCGAATAGAAAAAGGCATCCGGTCGATGTAATCCAAAGGATTTAAAATAAAAATTAAAACAAATACTCCCAAAGCAAATGAGGTAAATGCACACCGTAAACATTGTTACGAGTACAATAAAATCCAGTAAAATGAGTCAAATTCTCTTTCTACAAATAAATTCGACTAGTGTTATCATTTCCTTATTTCAAATATGTTAGTGTTATCATTTCCTTATTTCAAATATGTTTTTATAGTTTAAAATAAGGATAGATGGAGAAAGGTAGTTAATCTGGTCATCCATCACTCTCTATGAAAAATTCCTAATCGACCATGATCGTGAAATTTTTGAAAGCCACAGTTTGATCATATGATCTTTATGAGTGGAGAAATTTAGCTTAATCGACCATGATCGTGAAATTTTTGAAAGCCATAGTTTGATCATATGATCTTTATGAGTGGAGAGATTTAGCTTGTGATATATTTAGGGATTTACATGATTATTTATATAAGTGGAAGTCAAATTTGGGTAAATTCATAATTCCTCAATCTTATTATTTTTTCGAGTTTGTCTTATGGTGTGTAAAGAATTAACTTTCTAAAAAAGGATCATGGTATTTGAAAATGGGTCCATTATATTCTATATCATTGTTGAGTATACTACAAAAATTTTATGTCTTCCTCAAATCCAAACCCTACATGAAGAAACCATGCATGTCCATTACAATGCTTTAACCTTGAGTTAATAAATTTCTATGAAGCAAAAATATATCCATCCTAGATGCAATATGCTCATGGATTATTCATGCATGTCCATTACAATACCTTGAGTTAATAAATTTCTATGAACCAAAAATATATCCATCCTAGATGTAATATGCTCATGGATTATTCTTTTGTTTGACCAAGTGAATTTCCCTTTACTTGGCTCGATATCCACGAGATCCCATTCAGAAATTAGATCTTCTAGCTTTTTGTTGAACAGATCCCTTACAATGCTTCCTCCTCTTTTTTCCATATTGTTCAGAATAATGTTGAAGTCTCCTCCTATTATGCTATGCCAAGATTACTCTAAAGTTTTAAGAGATAACAACGAGCTCTAGCAATATTCCTTTTATTTGAAGGCTATTAGCATATAGACATTGAAGTTCTTAAATATATTTTTTTCTCATTAAATATTAACAAAACTAGCTAGTATCCAATACTAGGTATAATAAGAAAAAACACATTGCAGAGAGGAGATATTTAGATTGTGCATAATCCTCTTAAGGCACCACATGAGCTTATTGTTAATCCTTTATATGCATGCCATTTCTTTTTACAGATTAGAATGGCTTCAAAATCCTCCATCTTTGTCTCTTGGAGCAGAAAGATATGAGGATTTTCCTCTCAAATAATGTCTCTTAAATATTCCTCCTTGTACTTACTCCCTAACCCTCCACAATTACAAGAGATTATATTCATTATTTATTTTGAGATTTGAGAGGATTTTCCTCTCAAATAATGTCCCTTAAATATTCCTCGTACCTACTCCCTAACCCTCCACAATTACAAGAGATTATATTCATTATTTATTTTGAGATTTGGGTGCATGTGACGACATTGAAGCTCTGAAATTTCTGATTATTCTGGATCCCATGGAAAGCATCCTATTCAAAGTGGATTAGGTACTTGTGGCTTTGTCTTTGGCTGCAACTTATTTCAATTTTCTTTGGTTGATTACCGATCAGGATTATTGGGTATCGTGTCTTTAGTATTGTCTTCCTCTTTTTCCTCCTCCTCATGCTACTAGGACTTCTTGTTGGTGTGCATACATGTGGCAATAAAGGATTTTACTTGGAGGCATTCCAGTTCTTCCTTCCTTTCTAACTGAGACCCCTCTATTTACATAGGGGTTTCCAGTTATTGGATTTCCTCTTCCATTTTTGAAACATCGAGGTTTGTGCCTATAGGATCATGTCTTTCTAGCCCCATATCTTCTGGAGACAGAATTGGTTCATCTTGTGACATGACTTCAAATCTATTTTCCTACAAGGAGGAAGGTGATTTCCTTTCTTTTGATGGTGATTCCTAACTTAAACTCCTAATTTCTTTTGGGGTGATCAACATCTATTTCTTGGGTGAGATTGGGTGTTGAGGACCTCATGTGGTTGTTGGTCCTGAAGATGATGGAGTTTAGATACATTACTCAAGTACCAAATAAATAAGGCTCATTTCTGAAAAAATAAATCCCTGTCTTCCTTAGATTGGAAGAGGAAAGCATAGAAACCTCTTCGACATAAGTACTAGGCTAGTTTTCCTTTTATCATCACTTGCTAGTTCCATTGAATCCAATTCGTAGTTTCTCTAGGGGACATCCATACTCTAGTGAATTATGTGATCAGGCCTCTATCAACAAGCGTAATAGCCATTTGCCTTGAGGATTTCACAAGAATAGGGATTTCGAGTATGTTCTCTAGTCTTTTCAAAAACCTGGCAGGTTCTGACTTGGAAGATTTCCCTATTGTCGATACCATGGCACGAAAGGTTGTAGCCCCCTAGTCTAGAGGGGATCAAGATCACTCTCTAGGATTTGAATCCATTATAACTAATCAAAATAGTAGAAGAGTTAAGCTAGGGTTTGTTAAGTGAACTTATTTTTTTTAAATAAGTTAAAATTTCAACTACTTAAATTTGAAGAATTTTGCATAAGAATAGAATTTTATGAATAAATTATATAAATTTTTATTCTGTAAAAAAAAAAAAAAATTGAAATATATATATATATATATATATATAAAATCAATTACAAAGAAAATCCAATTTATTCTTAAATTTCAAATTTTTAAATGAATTTTTAATTTATGATAAATGCTTAGATGGAAGGCTTGTTGTAATAGATATGTAAATTAAAAAAAAAAAAAAATACACAACATAAAGGACATTTTTATCATCTTCTATTTGATAAAGTTTCTTAGAATCCAATAATGTTGAAAATAAAAAATTGTTATTTAAGTTGCTTTTGGATTCATTAAATGAAATTGTAGATAATTTATAATGAATAATATTGTAAATTGAAATTAGAGAATTGTTATTTAAATTGTTTTTAATTCAAATATTTTAATATATTTTAAAATTACAATTTAATATTAAATAAAATTGCAAATAATTTATAATGAATAAGATTGCAAATTGAAATTAAAAAATTATTATTTAAATTGCTTTTGGATTTAAATATTTAAATATTTTTTATGTATTTGGTGGAATAGTCATCATTTTAGCCATGGAAAGGAAAGTGTTGGTGCCTAACCCACACTAGAACTATAAAGAGAATATTATGTTCTAAGTTGAAATCTAGATTTCACCATTTTAGATACATTTCTCAAGTACCAAAAAAATAATGTTCATTTTAAAAAAATTAAATCCCTGTTTTTCTTAAATTGGAAAAAAAAAAAAACATAGGAACCTCTTCAACATAAGTTCGACATAATCGACATAATTACTACGCTCGTTTTCCTTTTATCATCACTTACTAGTTCCATTGAATCCAATTCATAATTTCTCTTGGGTACATCCATATACCATCCATACACCAATGAACTATTTGATTAGGCCTCTATCAACAAGTGCAATAGCCATTTGCTTTGAGGATTTCACAAGAATAGGGATTTCAGGTATGTTCTCTGGTCTTTTCACGAACCTCGCAGGTTCTGACTTGGAAGATTTTCCGATGGTCGAGACCATGGCACGAAAGGTCGTAGCCAGGGGGTCAAGATCATCCTCTAGGATTTGAATCCATTATAACCAATCAGAATAGTAGAAGAGTTAAGCTAGGGTTTGTTAAGTGAATTTTTTTTTAAATTATGTTAAAATTTTAATTATTTAATTTTGAAGAATTTTGCATAAGAGTATAATTTTATGAATAAATTATGTAAATCTTTATTTTATAAAGAAAACTAAAAATTATATATATATATATATATATATATATATATATATATATATATAATAAAATTATAAAATCAATTAAAAAAAATCCAATTTAATCTTAAATTTTAAATGAACTTTGATTTATGATAAATGTTTAGATGAAAGGCTCGGTTGTAATAGATATGTAAACTTTAAAAAAAAACAAGACAAAAGGGCACAACATAAAGGACATTCTTATCATTTTCTATTTGACAAAGTTTTTTAGAATCCAATAATGTCTAAATTAGAAAATTGTTATTTAAGTTTCTTTTGGATTGAAATATTTTAATATATTTTAAAATTACAATTTAATATTAAATGAAATTGTAGATAATTTATAATGAATAATATTGTAAATTGAAATTAGAATTGTAATTTAAGTTGTTTTTGGATTCAAATATTTTAATATATTTTATAATTATAATTTAATATTAAATAAAATTGCAACTTATTTATAATGAATAAGATTGCAAATTAAAATTAGAAAATTGTTATTTAAATTGTTTTTAGATTTAAATATTTTAATATTTTTTGGTATATTTGGTTGAATAAGAATATATAAATATAACACTTCATATTATAGTACTTGCTAATTGAGTTGTTCTCCATAAACTATATTTTAATAAATTTTAAAATTACAATTTAATATTAAATAAAATTTCAAATAATTTATAATGAATAAAATTGTAAATTTTGAATATTATAATTTTTATAACATAATTTTTAAAAATATATATATAATTTTTATTTTTATTAAACTTATATAAATATTAGTATGCTTAATAAAAAAGAAAATTAATATTTTTTAAAGTTGGGAAATTTTAGATATGGTAATGATTTAGAATGTTTGTATTCATAACAGTGTTTCATCCTTTATTTTAGAAAGTGAATAAATGATGATAACCTTTATTTTAAAAAGTGAATAAATGATGATAATTTTAGAGGAATAAGTTAATTTTATATTAAATAAATATAAGGAATAAGTTAATTTTATATTAAATAAATTTTTGTTTTTATTTTATTTTTTATAATTTAAAAAATTTTAAATAAATTAATTTTAATGATAAAATTACAATGTAATGTAAATATTTTAATGAAAAAAAAATATTTTAATTTATAAATTATAAAATTTCATTATAAAAGTATAATTTTTTTATTATCAAATAATCTATTTTAAAATTTAAATTTTAAGATTAGTTTATAAATTAAATATAACGTATAAAGTTTATTCATGTTAAATCTACCTATATCCAAAATATAGAGATATATGGTTAACCTCCGCAACTTTATATGGCAGGGACTAAGTAGCATAATTGTTTTTTTTTCCTTTTTATAAGTAAAAAATTGGTGGTTCCTGCTATATTAAGTGGTAGAAAAAATACAACTATGTTGAGGCTGCCATTTGTGTCGTTGTTTTACCGGAAGCCAACACATCTGGCAGTCAATGTTGTTCCAATCAAAAGTGGTCGGTCTGTCATCTGTCATGCTCGTAGGAAACTAGGGCAGATGGCGTTTCATAGTCTGAATGGTGCCCATGGTGTTACAGTGAGCACCTAGAAGCCTAAGCATAGCCCTGAGCAGTAAAACTAAAAAAAATAGAAGCATAACCATGGTGATTACCTGGTGACCCTATTGGCCTCGTACTCTTGTTCTCCTCCTCTAGCTGGCATCACGAACGGTTGCGCAGAGGTTGGACATTTTTTCCCTGTTGGGGCATTGGAATACGTATCATATAGCATGTCCAGTTGCTGGCTCATGAGGAGGACACGATGGACTTGGTCTGCCATATGTCCCCGCAAATCAAACAAGAGTTCCAGGTGCTCCGGGTGCAGGAAAGGTGGCGGGACACGCCACTACTCATGCATGGACGAAATGGGAGGTGGCGATAGGATCTTTCCACCCTCCCTCGTCGTGCCTCCCAACCTGTTCTCCTCGGCCTCACTTGGGACTGCCTCCCATTGTTGTTCTCCGCCTGCTCCTTCATCCTCACCGCCTCCAGTCCCTATGTCCAAGGTATGTCCAGCCTCGGTTGTGGCCTCCTAAGAGAGCATTTCTTCCGATATCTCTTCCTCTATGTAGCAGATGGGGAAGTCATTGCAATTTTATTCTCCTATGTCACTCCCTGATTGCTTCTTAGAGGCTTCTGAAGTGTCTTTTTCCAGAAAATGGCTTGTGGGCTGCCAATTGTCGGGCATAGTGAATAAGAGATGCTCTAGAGTAGCCTAAACTGGCTCCTCCGGGAAAATATCCTCCACGTATGTGTGGTGAACCAAGCTAGTTCACTATGTAAATATCCAGTATAAATAGGACAATATGCAATATTCCATTTATGGATAGTAAATATATTTAATAATAAATGTATAAGAATGGATAAGATGATTACAAATGAAAAATGAGGGCTTGTATATATATCCTGCACATGGGTGCCCTTTCATAAGAGACATGACCTTTCATATGTCATATCTCTTCATAATTAATTATTACTTATTACTTATTTATATTTACATGTTATATATATTTATGTTTGTTACATTGCCTTCCCCTTAGAAATGTTTTGTCCTCAAAGCATGTTTATGGAGAGGCTTACTTCTTCGTTTTGGCTTGCAATGTCTTCACATGACTCTCTGTTTTTTGTGTTGTTAAGATTGATGATACTAGACGATATGAGTGACGAAGAGTTGAGCAAAACTGTCGACTTTTGAAAGAGTTTGCCCACCCTAGTTTGATCTTTTGCGACACTGGATGTTTATAGGGTTCTTGTTTTGTATAATATTGATATTCTAACTAGTTAATATATCTACTCTTATGATTTGAATGTTGAGAGAGAGTTCTCATATCATGATTTCCCCTTACCATACTTGTAGCATTTTCTTCTTTTGACTTTAATATATGATTTTCTTCATGCAACGATGTTGCCTTGATAATGGTTGAATTTTGATTAGTAATTTTACCTGGATCTTCCATCGTTTGTACTCCAGCATCTTTATATGTTTTTTCTTCAACTAGATTGGCATCTTCTTGAGCTTTAATGTCTGGATTTTCAAGTTTCTCTTCTTTCAATTTTATGATTTGTTCTAGTAGTTTGTGATTGAGGCTTTTCGAACGAGAATTTTCTTCATTTTTTTTCTGATAGGTTCTTCTCGAGTACTAGATTCTCTTGTTCCAACTTCTGAACACATTGTTTTCAAATCTTTGACTTCTTGATCTGTGTAATTAGTTTTTTATTGTGTTCTTTTAAACCAAAAAAATCTTCATTTTTATTCTTGATAACTTCATCAAATTCTTTTTGCATTCTTTGCATTGCATTTTTATTTTCATGAAGTATTACTTCTGAGATATCATTAAAGTCTTCTAGTGTTACTGAATCTGGCTTTGATGTGGTGTCTTGTAGTGTTATCAACTTCTCCTTATAGGGGAATGTCACAAACTTTTTCTCCATGTTTAGTATGAAGGTACCTAGACTTTTAAACCAAGGTAATCCGATGACGATGTCAACTTCTTCTTGATACATAGTTGTAACATAGAATTGAGATATGTACTCATATTCATCAATCGTCACTTGTAACTCCTTAATTCGAAAATAATCTTCCTTTCTAATTATATTCGTCTCTGGAATGAATAATTGATTTGTCAAATCAATATTCATATAGTTTGCATTATAGTCCAAGATAATAACAATGTTTACCTCTCTTCCTTGAATATTTCCCTTTAATGTCGAAAATCCGCAACATACTCTTGGACAACCTTCATAAATAAATCTTCATTTTCCCTTGTTATTAGGATCCATTGATTTCGTAGTTAATTTACGATAAAATGATACTTTGAGTAACCTTCTTTATTCACTTAAAACTTTCAAATCCCCTTTTTAACTTAGTGATGGAATGACTTAAACTTGTCGTTTTATATTAATATCCACCTTTAAACCTTGTGTTATCTTTCACTTCTTGTTGATGTAGTCTATAATATATATATATATATATTAGTTTTTTATTTTTATTTTTATTATTATTATTTTGTAATATATTAATATAATTATTATATATGTAATATTATAATTGTAATATAGATTAGTAATAATATTAATTTAATTTATGTCAAATCGTAATGAGGTGGGGGTACGTCGGTTGAGAAATTTTTTTAAACGGGGTACAGGGGGACAAGGAAAATGGGGAGACAGGGGTTGTCGGGATGATGGCAGGTACGAGCAGATGAGGTGGTGGCTAGAATGGTAAAGGGATAGGGTGGGACCAATGTCAGGTGAGTGAGGGTGGGGAAGTGTGTGGGGTGAGATACAGGGGGTTTGCGGAAATGGGAGTGTTAGGGTCGTAGATAGGAGCAGGGAACGGGAATAGACGCAGGGTTAGGGGTAGGGGATAGGGGTGGGGATAGGTCAGGGCAAGGTCTACAGAAGGGACGGGGTAGTGGAAGGGACGGGGGCTACGGAGGTTACGTGGCTGCAGTCGGGGGTGTGGGGATTGTGTGAGCAGGGAGTTTGCTTGGAGGTGATGGAAACGGGTGTGTGAGGGCGCACAGTGGTAGGGAGATGGGTTACGGGGTTTGAGAGAGGGATAAGGTTGTGGGAACAGGTTACAGTGGGTTATATATATTTTAATAGAATTTATGGTATATATTGTTCTCTATTTCTTAGCAGCGAAATGTTCTTCAACAAAATCTTGAGTTTTATATGGCTAAAGGCCTAAATTAGTCAAAGACCAAAGTTCCTAAGAACTTTGAAAATTTGAATGGCCAAGGGTCTGGTTGGTGGTCAAAGACCAAATTTCTCAGAGAAACTCTGAAACGATGGCATTGGCCAAAATCCGGTTCAGACAAGGTATGACAAAAAGACTGGCCAAAGGTCGGGATCAAGAAAACAAAGCTCTGATGCCACTGTGGTGAACCAAGCTGGTTCACTATGTAAATATCTAGTATAAATAGGACAATACGCAATAATCCATTTATGGATATTAAATATATTTAATAATAAATGTATAAGAATGAATAAGATGATTACAAATGAGGAATGAGGGCTTGTATATATATCCCGCACAGGGGTGCCCTTTCATAANTATGAAGAGACATGACATATGAAAGGTCATGTCTCTTCATAATTAATTATTACTTATTAGTTATTTATATTTACATATTATATATATTTATGTTTGTTACAATATGCCATGGGAGGGAGTTTGGCCTCATTTTCTCTACGCATCAGATGGATGCGAGCCAGCGAGAGAGCTCGCTCCATTCGTTGCAACCTTTGACATTGAGTGGCATGGGTATACCACGAAGAACCATGACGTGGTTTCCCTCTTTCTCGAGGCATCGGAGTGAAAGAACGGATTGCAAAGATGCAAAGAGTGGTCTAAGTAATGCACCAGAGCTCGCAATTGCAACGATGGTGCAGGGTGAAGATGAACTGAGTGCATCCATGTCTCAACTCGTTCAAAAGAAGGAGGAGCGACGAGACGTCCTCCTCCATTAACTCTATCACCTTGAATGCTTGCAGGACCGGATTGTTCCCGCGAGGGAGAGGTCCCTTGTCTTGATAATGGCAGTTGGGGCCAACTCCCATCGTTAATGGTGAGGGGATGGGGGTCTGCCTACCGCATTTAAGGCCAGGGCCTGCGCCCTTCCAAGTGTCTGAAAAACTCGACGTGTCACCCCATCAGGGGTTAAGTATCACAATTATGATGCACTCTGCAAACAATATTGATTAGAGATGGTCGTAGGCTAAAAGTTTTACAAAATGACTTTTATTTGGTTATATTTTTAGACTACATTTGCTTAAAATTCGGTGAGAAATAGTTAGATTAGCAACTTTGAGTGATTATTTATGTATAATCTAAGTGCTTTAAGGGTTTTTCAGCACTCTGAATCCATTTCTGTATTCAAAAATGAATTTAAAACAACAAAAAATGGTGATTTCCTACAGATTTAAGTCACCAGATTCTGATGAAAAAAATCATTTCATAGAAATGGTAGATAACGCCATTTCAGATGTGCAGCGTCCCATCAAAACATTTAAATACGATTCATTTTGAAGTATTTGATATGACAAAGTTTAACTAATAATATATTACATTTAATAATATTTGAGATGTGACAGTCTGTATGTTGTCGAATATTGCATTTTTTTTCCAGCAGAAAAAAATTCTGGATTATATTGATAGTATAATTTGCTTTACATCGTCAGTGATTATAAAAATTAACCCTTCCTTCATAGATGATCACCTATGTATGGCTATGATCTGGACCCCGAAAAGAGGCCACATTCCTAGCCAATACAAATGTTCAGACAAAATGACAAGACTGTAATGTTAGCAGTCCTTGCTCGTGCTAAAATGCAGAGGCAAAAGCAGAAACAAAATTTTCAAAAAACTAATTGTGCGCGGGTGAGTACCAAAACTATAACATACATGCTAAAATGCAAGGCAAAAATTTTCAAAAAACTAATTATGCCCGGGTGAGGACCAAAACTATAATTGGCTTTTCTAGACAATGGTTATAGGAAAGTAGTCCGGCTTGCATTTAATACATTTGAAATCTGACAATGTATATAAATCATGACATTAAATTTATTGCTAGATTGCTCAGCTGAATAAATACCGAAAGATTAGGGCATTTAAGATAATTAAACACCGAATCACTTGTTTGCCATGAATACTCTCTTCCGCTAGAATTTTGCTCTGGTTTCCTCTTCTGCCATTCTGGATTTCTCTCCAATAAAACCAGAGCATGTATTGAAGTATCTTCAGATAGTTGCGATATGAATGAGGAGATTGCAAAGCTGTTCAGGCTGTGAAAAGAAGGGAGAATGGTCGCTGGCATGCATTTTGAATACCTTCTCTGGAGGATTCTGTGCTATGGAGTATTCCTGATGCTGCGAAGGGAACAATCTGTCCTTCATTAACATGATATAAAATCTTCTGATGCTCCCATACCTCTCCTCCGATAGCTTTAGAAACTCCAACGACACTGGAAATGGCGTTGGAGTTAGAAGAGAGAGTGCAAGGTTTGCGTCCTGTGGTAGTAAGTAATACAGGGAAGAAGCAAACTCTTTCTCAGTAAGAACATAATAGAAGAGGAAAATAAAGCTTTTATAGTCGTAGACGGAGTAAATATCGCACGTCTTATAAAAGAGAAATTGAAGGTTTAAATACCTCATCAGGGCTCTCGTTGTAAAGATAGGACTTGACATGGTCAAGAACCAGTGAAGCAGATGTGGGTAGCTCTGAATCTGCCTTCATATTTAGTACTACTACTCCATTTTCCATCAGCCTGGGAAAAGTCTGCACACATCATATAAATCATACTCCAATATAAGTTAATCCATAATTC